>JAFBJT010003742.1:92969-104444 GCA_016785325.1 Chascanopsetta lugubris | reverse complement strand
AATTCTTTTTTTTTTTTTTTTTTTCTGGGCTCATTTACAACATTTGGAACTCATTAAATGTCGAACCCCGGGACCCCTCCTCCTATAAGAAACGGCAAAGAGAAAAAAAAAAAAAAACTCTCCGGTTTCTTTCCACAGACACCCCCCTGCCACCACCTCCTCTTTCACAATGATCTAACCAAGAAAGAATGGTCCTCTGGAAGTCGGTCAACTGGACACCACATGTTGATCACCAATCTATCCGTGCAACTGTGCAGGATAATGATGCACGAGTAGACCTTTTCAAATGTAGCCGTCACTGCCACCTCACGGTGTTTTCCCAGACCATTCCCCCCCCCCTAGATTCCCCCCAAAGTCAGGTTGTAAAAGTTAAAGACTTGGTTACTGCAGCGCTGGCCAAGCGCAATCACCCGCACGGTTTGTGAGCATCGCCGCCGCCACATCAGGTTCAATGGGGAAATGGAGCAAGAGATTAGGTTTTATGTCCTCGCACAGAATTTATTATTCACGTTCCTGATGAATTCGTGGTGCCGGCGCTCTGCCCTCTCATTTATGTGTTTCCCTGCCCAGGTCTGGAAATCACCGCCGAGAGCTTCATGGACCGATTGGACAATGGCTCCCTGTTGTGCCAGCTGGCTGAGACACTGCAGGAGAAGTTCAGGCAGAGTAATGGAGACCTGCCTGCCCTTGGCAACTTGAAGGTACGGAGAAACGCGAGGATAACGACAGTCTGGCGCGATAACAGACACAGAGAGAAGAGACTCGGCGCCAAATCTGGGCCGAGAGCGTTTCTGAGATTTCAGGCTTGAACGATATGACAGAAGACGCTTTCAGAGGAGGCAGCCCCTCAGTCGCAGAGAGTATCGAAAGGGTTGATTGCACCAACTGACAAGCACTTCAGTCACAGCGTTAACAACTTTCATTCCAGACGGGCAGAAGTGTGAAATCCGGAATAAAGCTGTGTTCACACCCAACGCGGAGCAAATGTTCACGTTAGGACACTTTCATTATTCACATTGGTGGATCTTCGGTGTTTTTCCGTGTGTGTGCGCGTGCGTGTGCATGTAGACCCCTCCTGGGAATATCTGGGTTAAATTACTGCAACTGCTGTGGTACGACTTGCTTTGAAAGCAAGCAGCAACCTCTAGGGCTGACAGATGAGTCCATTACAGAAGTGGAAAAAACGTGCAATTCACGGGGCGGCCACTTGAGGCGGCCTCCAAAAGCGAGTCAATTCCCATAGACTCCCATGTTAAAATGATCAACTTTAGAGTTGAATTAAACATGTTTAAAGACGGTTACAAACTACTATTTAGGTCTAAAGCAACATTTTTAAGTCACTCTACCAGTGCTCCGCCTCTATGCCCATATTTGGACGAACCCGGAATTAGGAGGAGTTTGGTTATTTGGGTCCACAAACCTGTGAAGAAGTTCGCACCGACGACTTTCTCGTTTGTGTTACTGCAGGATTTGTCAGATTAATACTTAATCAATCAATCAATCAATCAAAGTTTATTTGTTTAAGTTTATTTATACTTAAGAGTTTTGCAAAGTTGTTACTTGCAAATGATTTGCCTGAGCTCAAATACTTTAATGAGAGCATCATATGATTTGAGGCAATTTGCATCTTGCACCTCCTTTGCACTGACTTTGTGTGCAATCTCATTTGTCATCCTCGGTGAGAATGCGGCGTCAGCAGTACTTCTGTGTGAATGCTGTTAACCCAAATCCACACGTTTTATATGGCGCTATAAATTCTATTGGAACTAGACGACTTGATGATAACACCACTTTAACCATCACTGGGACTAGATCAGAAGTTTTCCCTCAACAAGATAATTAAAAGCAGTCCATATGTGTGTATATATATATATATATATATATATATATATATATATATAATATTACATTTCTCTTCACCCCCATGAGTCACATTGGTTCTCCGAATCCCCTCTGTGCCGGGACCTCCGAACATTCCAGAAATCAGTGCACAAAGGTGGGATGGGGGATGGGGGATGGGGGGCACGCAGCCGACAGTGGAGCAAAAAGAGGAAAAAAAAACCCCAAGAAAAAATGAGCCTGGCAAGGACGCATTTACTGATGGGGCCCCACGGCCCCTGTGAGAATTGGCAGAACCACGTCCAACGTTGATTTCTTTTTAGGCTTGACTGAGGCTTTATTGAATTGGGAAGATTAAAGGATAACTTTGCGAGTGGTTACCTGTCATTTAAGCCGAGCAATCGGCGGAACTGTGTGTTCGAGAAAACAAATAAGAAGAGAACAAATCAAATCCTTGTCCGAGACTCACATTTGTACCTGTGTATTTCAAAGGCGCTGGATACAACCTGTTGAGAGCAGTGAAAGTGATTTTTATTTTGTAAGGTTTACAAATGAAATGCACTTTCACAGCTGCTTTTTACACGCTGGAGATCCTTGGCAGTATCTCGGATGGCGGTGCGCGTGTGAGTCTGTGGCCTCTTCAGCTTCTAGCAGTTGTCAGTAAGTGCCATGTTCATGTGTTTTGGGGGCCACAGCTTTGATGAGAGATCTGATGGGAGGAGGTGGGACGTATCACCTGGATGTTCCATGTCGTGGCCCAGAAAGCGCAAACTGAACAACTTTGGAGTTTGAATTCTAACTTTTTAGAATTTTTCAAACAAGCAACTAGGGAAGGGTTGGATGAGGGGTATTCAGCTTCAACATGCACGTTCACAACTCACGGGGTGGATGAGACCTTTAAGTAAAAGTAAGGAAGTACTTGCTTTTGTGCTTACTTTGATTAAATGACAGAGTTTAATTATTACAATCATTACGATGTTTGAGTAAAAGTAAAGAGTATCTGGGTACAAAATCTTCTGAAGTATAATTAATCTTCTTCCCGCCACGTGTGTCGCTGACACACAGCGCTGATGTACGGCGCCTGAGGGGTTGACGAAGTCGAGTTTCCATCGAGAGTAGAAGAAGAAAAAGCCTCTTCTTCTCCCGTGTTTCTCCGCTTTGAGGGTTGTTGATGTTTGCACAGAAGCATGACCGGGCTGATGACACCGGGTCTCCTGATCACAGTGTGAGTGCGGCAGCACAGATGTGCGGAAATACTTGAGGTCAGCGACCGTGGGACGTCAGAGGAGCTGCCGAAATAGAGAAGCCCATTGATCCTGGAAGACGCAACTCAGGTTCTAAAGTCCAACAGAAGCCACGTTGTCATGGTTTACAGTGTGTTTGATTTACGGCGCCTTGTCCGAGTCACTGCGTTTAATCTCTGATGTGCTGCACGTGCTCCACGACATGTCGGCTTTGCCATTCATGACAAATAAGTTGTTTCTTTATCGGTTCATCGCGCCTCCGTGCCGGCTCCCGTTGTTGACTGTTTCAGCACTTTAAAGAAAATCGCCATTTATGTTCAAGTCCCCTCATAGGTTGTTGTGGCGTGAGCAGCGGGGAGACGTGATCACAGCGCAGAGAAACCATATATCACACTCTGGAGATGTTGCCTCTCACACATCCTCCCACGTGTTTACATCAATCAATATCAACTACAGACGAAGGAAGCTGATATTTCCTGCCATGTTTCCACCATGTGCCAACTTCAATACAACCAGCTGTTATCATTGAAAACCATACTCATACGCATAGATAGTCATCGACTCAGCTTTCCATGTGTGTTGTTAGTGGTCCGGGGAGACGTGGAGTCAAATATGATCTCGCCGAGACAGGAAATAGAATAAAATTTGAAACAAACAGGGGACCAGCGCTCTGTGGACTGAGGTGAATGTCGTTTTCTGTGTCCAGGGCCCAGTGTTCGACCACTGGGTCAAATCGGTCAAAGTCACCACTGGACGATTTGATTTTTTTGTTTTGTTTTGATTTTATTGAGTCGCAGTGATACGCACAGCCACAGGGGTCCTCATTTCCATCATGTCAACAGCATGCAGAGGGTCTCTTCCTGTTTGGCAATCAGTCTTCAAAGTAAAAGCCTCATGTTCATTTAACTGCTGCAATGCTTTACGTCGGGCGGAAGCTTTCATTTTTGAAAATTTGGGAACTTGCAATGAAAATTCAGTGTGTTTAAAGATTCTGACATATTTTGTACATTATATAGTGTATAAGCTACACAAGTGAACAGTGGTTAACTAAATCCACTTATTGTCCATGCAATCTCCACTGCAGACCCTTCAACCAGTTTTCTTAAATCACTCTGCATCACAGATTGTCCCCAAAGAATGTACGTACATCGGACAAGAGAACAGAACATATAGGAGTGCATTCACACTCCACCGTTTGTAAAGTGTTTCCATGGAGCCATAGAATGAGAGGTGTTCAGTGTTTGACGGGTGGAGACGACCTCTCCAGCTTTACATGTCCTTATTCTCAGCCCTCGTCCATAACACGGTGTCGCTCAAAGATCCCTGAACCCCCCCTGCGGCACCATCAGACATGTAGAGCCGCAGATCATTCACTTAGGCACCTCGGCAATAATAATAACACATCATTACCATTGTTACAGATTAGTTCTCCAGGAATGTAAAGTCTTTCAACCAAAAAAAAAAAAAAGGGTCCTAGGAAAAAAAAAAACTCCGAAGCGGAGAGAGCCTGGAAAAGAAAAGAAAAATACCCTGAAAAGTCTGCATGTTTCCAGCATGAGCTCATTGCACCTTTCTCACAGCACAGACGCACATATCCTGTATAAAACCACAGGAAGGAGCATAAATCTCAGCGAGCCGACCATGTGGGGGCTGAGAGCCATAAGCTTGTCATTTGATCCCAATTCACAGAAGGCCTGGTAAAGTAGCTGGGGGGGGTTTTCTCAAACCCCCCATCTCCCATATTGATCTGTCTGAAAAATGGTTCTTGATCCTGATGGGAAACTGGAGCCCGAGCAGATGGAGAAGAAATCAGTGTCGATAAAGACTTTGTGGATCGGTGTTTGAAGGGAAACTTTTGAAGGATACCTGGTGGACCTCGCTGTTTTTAAAAAAAAAATCCCTCTCAAAGGCAAAATCTCTCCGTCGTATAATGTTTCATTTTTCATTCGTAAGGACGACGTGTTTCTCTTTGTTGCAGCGTATTCCCAACCGGAGGATTCCGTGCAGGAGGAGCGCGCCCTCCGGCTCTTTCTTCGCACGGGACAACACGGCCAACTTCCTGTCCTGGTGTCGTGAGGTTGGAGTCGGAGAAACGTGTCTGTTCGAGTCGGAGGATCTAGGTGAGTCCGCACTAACCGTGTCGCCAGAACTCCAGGATTCAGTATTCGGGACAGAAACCGAGTCCAGCTGCCGGAGCATCAGATTTCCGCGCGCTGAAAGGCCTGATTCTGCAGGTGCAGTGTACCTGACCTCCGCTCCTTCTTTCCATCCCACTCACAAGGGCGTCAGTCGGCTGGGAAGCTCCTCCTGGTCTTACAAGAGTCTGCTTTCATGTAGTACAACAAAAGCCACATACACACTCAGTGTGTGTGTGTGTGTGTGTGTGTGAGGGGGCGAATGAGGGGGGAAAGTAGGCCAACACCATGCAATTGGTTTCCTGGGCTCATGGGCCATATTGCTCTCCTCCTCATCCAGTCGCTCAGTTTGTTATCTGCGTGTCTGTGATGTGTGTGTTGTTGTTACGTCTGGACTAAATAATCACACAGACCGTACGTGACCCTGCCTGAAACTGGAATGCTTTGAATATTCCGTTTCTGACTCAAGCCTCCACGACTATCTTTTAAAACTATGCAGATCATCTCTGATGGCCAAGTATCACACCGAGCTCCACTCGATTTGTGACCTGAAACCTGATGTTTTGAGATAAAAAATGTTGTGGAGACGCTTTAGAAAACAGTCATGGCTGACACCAGACTTCCTTCTCTCTCTCTCTCTCTCTCTCTCTCTCTCTCTCTCCTCTCAGTTCAGCAGCACATGTTACAGCAGCAGGTTTGCCACAAAGGTTAACAACAATGCATGGGGGCGCTGTGTCGTGTGTGTCATACGTCTTGTGTCCACTCTCACTGATTAGTCGGTGACGTTAAGTTGTACATCTCAGATCATTGTGTCCATCCCAAGTGTTGATCGTTGCTGCCCATTTGATGACAACATCGGGGGGAGCGGAACATTCGGATGCATGGAGTTCATGAAGTGGCATTTTCGTCCTCACCCTCATGTTGTTGCATTGTTATAGTTCACAGTCTTGTGTGTATTGTGATCGTTAAGTTGTGCTGAGTCGTCATCTCTCGTTGCAGTTCTTCACCGGCAGCCGCGAGAAGTCTGCCTCTGTCTTTTAGAGCTGGGACGGATATCATCACGGTATGGATTTGATTTTCTATTTATTTTAGCATCAAAGCAAACAAGCTGAACCGTGTCGCTCTAAACTGCCGAAAAATATTCGGTGTTGCGACATGGTGGAATTTATAGATTCATGATGGACTGACTCGCTTTTGGAGCCAGCCTCAAGTGGCCACCCTGCGAACTGCGAGTTGTTGTACTTCCACATTGGCCTCATCCATCAGTCTGGAGATTGCCACTTGGGCGGAACCCAATAGAGTGAACCTACGCCATGGATGTAGAATAAGAGCTTTGGTACAGGGAGAGTTCAAGCATCACAGCCATCAAGGATCAAAAGGGGAACATGTTCCGAAAGAGGTGAATTAAGCCTTTGGAGACTTTCATGGAAACGTATACTCCTCACAGGGCGACCCGATCCATTCACAGATGAATACTTTCCTCAGCGACGTAAACCTACCAACACTAAGCATAGAACAGGTTCAGGCCGTGGATGCTCCCGTCACAATGGCCGAATCGGAGGAGGCTGCCCATCGTATGCCCGGCTGGAAAGCCCGAGGACCCGATGGTTTCCCTACTGAATCATATCGAGAATTCTGGTCCACACTAGCACCAATCTTCATGAGACTGATAACAGACATACAAACCACAGGCATAATACCACCCAACATGAGCCACGCTAACATAACCTCATAGAATAGAATAGAATAGAACTGGGCCCCTGCATCTGTTCCGGGGCGTCTCCGGGGCCCCTCGAAGCCAGGTAGGCCCGGTGACCCCTCTATGCGGGGGGAGGGGACGTGGTTACGAGCACCTGTCACTGGTGATGGTATTTAAGGTGAATGGCGCTGGTCAATGTTTGCTCCTCATGTGTATATTGAGCAATCTATGCAATGTTGCAGTGATCCCCCCCCCCCGCCCCCCAAAATGCTGGACAGGACAGATTCAATGAAAATAAAAAAAAAAGAACTTTGGTACAGGAAGTGCATTGAGCTTTGCGGCTTTGTTTATCTAGTTAACACACTTGTGTTATATTAAATCACCTAATTATTCTTAACCTCAATCTGACACACTGGGACACGTTAAGGGGTCTGTTTGTCTAAATCAAAAGCAGCCCCACTGACTCTGAATGCGGTTTCACGGGTGGTCTGCTTAATAGAGGTCTGCACTGTAAATATAGAATTTCACACAGCATGACATTGTCCCTTGTTTCCGTGATCTGTAGGTACAACGTGGAGCCCCCTGGTCTCATAAAACTGGAGAAAGAGATTGAACAGGAAGAGAAAGTGCCTCTACCTCCTCCATCCCCTCCGTGTCCAGCTCAGCCCCTCCCTCCATCTCCCGCCTCCTCTCCCTCCGCCTCCCCGACTCCCCCCAAAGTGACACCCAGCAAGAAAAGCACCGGGAAGCTGCTGGACGATGCTGTAAGTCTCTCTGTGTGTGTGTGTGTGTGTGTGTGTGTGCCTCACGTCTGTCATTTTAATCCCAGAGGTCTGTGAAAAGTGTTTGTTTGTGTGTCGCAGGTGAGAAACATCGCCGACGATCCCCCCTGCAGGTGTCCAAATAGATTCTGTGTGGAGAGACAGTCACAGGGTCGATACCGTGTCGGAGAGAAGATGCTCTTCATCAGGGTGAGTCTCTCATACCTTCACGTTCTGTAGGCAGGAAGTGACTTACTCGCACAGTGTTAAAAAAAACAAACCCTTTACTCACAAACTTAATAATGCAGTCATGAAAAACAATGAAAACGTAAAGGTCCATTGTGTAAGATTTAGGTCTTTCCATTTCTCTTGCCAGACATGGAATATAAAATGGTGAGTCTGATGTTTTCAATGGGACCCTGTTGTTTTCATCGCTCCCAGATGGACCCTCTGTTTTTATATTCGATAATTTGAGCAAGTCCTTTATGCGGAGGCCACCATGTGTTTACAGTTGCACAGAATAGACGGAACGTACCACCTTTTTTGAGTTTGAACGATAGCTTGAGTTTACAACAGGTCATCCCACTCACCACTAGATGTCATTAAAGCCAACACGACGTGCTTTGATGATCGAAGGGTTTATGAATGAGTCAAACTAAAGCATAAAAGTCACTCTGAAGAGAAACTGCCCCTGTTGGAGTGTGGTGCTATTAACACATCAGTACCATTACCTTGTTTCAGAGATAGTGATGTGGTCATAGATCAGAGTGATGGTGTTTCTGCTCCATCTATTTGTACTGAGCTGCTGCTCGCCTTTCAACTGGAGCACGTAGGAGCATTACTCCCATTCTGGCCTCCCTCCACTGGCTGCCTGTGCACTTTAGAGTTCATTTTAAGATTCTTTTATTTGTTGTAATCTTGAATAAGTCTCGCTCCGCCTTTACCCCTCTGAGCTGCTCCATCCCTGCGCTCCTGCCCGCTCAGCCGATCAGGTACCGAGGTCTAAGTGGAAGCTCAGAGGGGATAGAGCCTTTTTCTGCTGGCGGTCCCAAATTCTGGAACGACCTCCCACTGCCCATCAAGCAAGCCCCCTCACTGTCCATTTTTAGAACTCGTCTTAAAACCCATTTTTACTCCTTGGCTCTTTTTTTTTTACTCTTACCCAACAAGAGACTCTGCTCTTGTTTAATGTTTTGTTGTTTTATTGTTTTAACATGAATCGGTTATCTTTTATTGTTCTCATATTGTTTTAATGTTTTATGCCTTATGTTCTATTCTGTTTGTGTACAGCCCGTTGTCCAGCTGTGGCTGTTTGATAGCGCTTTATGAATAAAATTGAGTTAAATTAAACATAGACACCTGAAAGAATAATAACACACAGGAGAATTCATACAATCAGAAACTATATGTGGTCGGAGCCAAACAATCTGCAGTGTCTTCTTCTCCTACGTCCTCATCGCAACACTTTATCACACAATGCCCAACTGGAAATACTCCGCCATTGCATTAAAATAATGGGATGATAACTGAAAAAATAAAATAAAATAAAAATCCTAAGAAAATAAAGTATTAAAACATACCTGTATCTATAATTCAAATAGATGTTAGTGCACAACGCAAGGACTCGAGGACATTTGAGTGTATGTGTTGGCGAATCTGATTTCATCCATTCCATTAGATTTCTAATCAGTTTAGCGTTGACGCCAATGAGAGCTCACACTGCAGTGCAAACTCCTCTCCATTCTGAGCATATGGCAGTGAGCAGACACTGGGGGCCGACTCCGCCATGAATCATCCATTGTGTCTGGAGAGAGCCCCGTCTTTGCTGTGAGGTCTCATTTACT
This sequence comes from Chascanopsetta lugubris, assembly GCA_016785325.1. NCBI lineage: Eukaryota > Metazoa > Chordata > Actinopteri > Pleuronectiformes > Bothidae > Chascanopsetta > Chascanopsetta lugubris. The sequence continues at coordinate 94,922 of JAFBJT010003742.1, read as the reverse complement.
GGTAATGGTATTCTGACAATGTCCATCTCCCGCCAAACACAATGTGGCTCTCTGCCCGTAAAGGGAAAGGTAGGGGCCGCACATTTCCATACGATCCCATGACCAAGATATTGCTTTGGAGATATGTTTTTGCCAAATAATAATCCGCCCGGCGCTGGATGCTGCAAATCACATTTTATAATCACACGGAGTCTGCGAGGCCAGGGAATGTTAACTTCACAGAGAGCGAGAGAGAGAGGGAGGGAGGGAGGGAGGGAGAGAAAAAAAAAAAAAATGGCGGCCAACACTGATCAGAGAAGTAGTATCAGTGCCCCTGGGACCTTGGTTACTTGGCAACCCACAACCAGGATTCACACCTCAAAGAATGTGATTCATGCTGATGGTATGTATAGGATGTGCAGGGTCTACTCTTGGATGCCCTCTGCTGATAGAATAAGGAGTTGCAACTACTCATGTTACGCCTCAACCAAGCTGTAAGGTGTCAATAAATGTGGCTGCAATGAAATATCAGCGAGGTTAATTATTATTTAATTAATGACATCATTATTGTGTGTGTATGTGTGTGTGTGTGTTTGTAGTTTGCACTGCCTGCTTTAGTCTTTGTTGTGTTGCTGAGCAACCAAGGACAAGAGGCGAGAGGCGGACAGCGCCGCAGGCTGTTGTATCAGTCCACAGCTTTAAAGAGATTTACACTCTGATTATTTCAGATGAGGGAGCAAAACAGAAGTCCCTGACACCAGACTATAACCAAAGGGTTTATGTAGCGGAGAGACATGCTGAAGGGCTGAAAGGTGTCGAGGGAGAATGGGTTCTTTACACAGGTGACGTTTACAAAATGCTCAGATTTAGATATTAATAAAAGACAGGATTTTAAAAACATGACAGGGAGATGCTCAAATCTTTGAACTGGAAAAAAACGTTTGGAATTACCGTGGAAATGTAAACGATGATTCATAAACTACAACAGAAAGTCTAACCGAATAGAAATAATAGTAGCACTTGCAGGTTAAGTAGTAAACTAGTCATTTGTGTGTCGCAAGTGTGCTGTCATTTTTGACATCTGATATGTTTACAGTTTGTAGGATTTGATGACATCTAGTGGTAGAGTTGCATGCTGTGGCTGAATACCCCTCCACATCACACTCTGCCTCCAGGCATAGATTAACGTTTGGTAGCCCTCAGGTATCATTTAAGGTCAAACGATGTTTAGTTTGTCCATTCAGGACTATAGTAGAAACATGGTGGTCTCCGTGGAGACAGTGTGCTCCTGATGTATCGTAGGATCATATCATAGGATCATTGTGGGGGGGGGTGGGGGGGTGGGGGTGAAAACAACAATTTATAATTAGGTTAACATACATTTATTAAATATACCAATGTAATATAGTACAATTCTTCCATATACCATTTCTGTTGATACGTTAAAATATTACCAGAATGATAAATCTGTATACATACGGTATGTTTGTGTGTATTTGTATACGTATAAACCGCATATAAGATCAATTAATAGAACACAAGATAATTCATACAATCATCCGAAAATATGTGCAGGCAGAGCCCAAAGAGCCAAAAGTCATAAATCTGCATCACCACCTCGTGTCTCTGCAGGATAATAAATGTACACATCTGTGCGGTATGGAATTTGCACACATCCCTGTGGTGATGAATTACAGGGAGCTAAATTCCAACCTGACTTCCTCACATAACCTTAAACTAGCGTCCTGGAAAAACAAAACAAGGAAAGAATGTGCAGGAGTAGAGACAGAGGGGGGGAGGCGGGGGGGGGGGGGAACGTAAAGCACAGATAGACCTGCAGACTGGAGCGGAAGGGATCGCTGATGTTTTACATCACTTGATCAGGCCTAAAGCACGTAAACCCTCCATCCCTCGGTCTGCCAACGCCTCATTGAGAAGATTCTTTAATCAAGATTCCTCAGATACCCCCCCCCC
>JAFBJT010003742.1:67963-91495 GCA_016785325.1 Chascanopsetta lugubris | reverse complement strand
GCGGGGAGGGGCGGCGGAGGGTGGGGGGGTGGGCGGGGAGGGGGGGAACGTAAAGCACAGATAGACCTGCAGACTGGAGCGGAAGGGATCGCTGATGTTTTACATCACTTGATCAGGCCTAAAGCACGTAAACCCTCCATCCCTCGGTCTGCCAACGCCTCATTGAGAAGATTCTTTAATCAAGATTCCTCAGATACCCCCCCCCCTCCCCTCCTTCCACCCTCCACCCACCCTCCAGTGACTTTTTCCACTGCAGAGGCATGAATGCACAAAGACCAGCCACTGCTCACAGCAGCACATGTGAGTGTCCACCTCTCAATAATCTGCACAGCCTGACCTTCCCAGCTCTCGGAAGAAATGAGGCGCTTGTAGCTCCAGCGAGGGGCCGCGGTGTTGTCGTCTGGTGTTGTCGCCCCCCCCCCCCCCCCCGGGCCCCTGCTTTCTGCTTTTTGGGGGTCACTGAAGGAGAGCGTGAGCAAAAGGGTCTCACCCTAAAAAAAAAAAAAAAGCAAACATAATAGAGTCGTCGTCATCATCTCCCGGGTCCATTAGAAGCGGCGTCTCGGAGCCTGGAGGCCTGGTTGTGGGTGATTGGAAGCGGTGCCCTGCCACTGGCCTCCAGATTGATCCTTAGAAGAGGCTTCTAAATGTTGCATGTTGTGGGGGGCTGCAGGGCAGGAAGCCTCGCGTCCGACTGAGGTGACACTCTCACCGTGTAGTTCGCCCTTTTCTTTTTATTGCCTGAAATTTGCTCTGATCGTCTGGACTGCGCCGCTACACTACGGACGCCGTAATGACCCGTTTACGCCAGCGTTCGGTAAACAAGCCCGGTGTAGCGGCGGTGTAATGGCGTCTTAATGAGGGACGGGGTGATACAGCGCCATGGTGAGGTCGACGTGCTTTATGTGTGCGGCCTCCGGGGAATGCCAGAGTCTGAGCATCCAATATACCGGAGCCCTTCATTTCTTCTCTCTCCTCATTATAATGGCTGATGTTGCCATCGCAGCCAACCTCGAGAATGTGCCCTGGTGCTGCAGGTGGCGTCATACTGAAGGAAATGTTGATTTAATGTCGGGAGAAAAATGCTCATCGTATCTTGTTTCAACAGACCGCAATGTTTTTTAGATTCCAGTGATTGTAATCAGAATATAGCTGTGGAATACTTTCTAATCATCTGCTGTCAATTAAAATTCAGAGATGACTCGCACGTTGCTCGTTAAAGGTCCAGTGTGTAAGATTCAGGCAGAATTATTTTTGCATTTCTCTTGGCAGAAATATATTGCAAAATAACTGTATTGATGTTTTTAATGATGTGACATAAATGAATGGCTCTGGCTCTGATGGATGAGCCCAATCTGGAAGTGGAAAAACGTGCAGTACACAGATTGGCCACTAGAGGCCGACTCCAAAAGCGAGTCAATCCTCATATACTCGCATGGGGTGAATTAAACATGTTTACAGCCTGGTACAAACCTCTGCCTGTGCTCTGCCTCTTTGCCCGTTTTCAGATGAACCAGGAAGTAGGAGGAGTTGGGCATAAGCCACTTGAGGGCCTCTTACGAGGGGTCTCTACGGAAACATATGGATGATGTCATGGACGATAGGTCCATCTTTATGTACAGTCTATAGTTGCACCATATTGTTAAATATTTCATAATGAAACACTCCAATTGAGGTGAGAGGTATTAAGCGTCTTATTTTAAAAGTTTTTGATCACATATATGCAAAAATCTGATCAAAATCACTTTATTTACATTGAAATAACAATCTTGTATACATCTCAGTATCTCATGCCTAAGACTCTATTTTCTCACCAAAGCAGTTATAATCACGGATCGGCCATCTCTCCTCAGCCGTGTGTCAACCAGGCTTTTTGGCCTGTTGGAAATTTCACAAAGCTTCTCTCCAGGGACATCGACAATCCACTCTGATGCAACATCAAAGCCAAGATTAACTGTTCATTCACTTTCCACTCACGGTGTCAATCGGGCAAATGACGCGGGGGGTCGGCGACTCCGCCCAAAGCTCTCCTGACATCAGGGGAGACTTCATTAATCCCGTCTGATTCTGCAGATGCTGCACAACAAGCACGTGATGGTGCGAGTGGGCGGAGGCTGGGAGACGTTCGAGAGCTACCTGCTGAAGCACGACCCGTGCCGCATGCTCCAGATCTCGCGGGTGGAGGGCAAGACGTCTCCCGTGGGCAGCAAGTCCCCCAACATCAAGGACCTGACCCCCGACAGCTACCTGGTGGTGGCGGCGCACTACCGCAACAAAAAGTGAGGATGCGAGACACAGAGGGTATGACTTTACTCCGTTGTTTCCGCCCGTGAACAGACATGTCAGCCTGGTTTGATGGAAGTTCTGTGGCTGCAGACCTTCATGGAAAGCTCACTCTAGTTATCGTGATGCTTCCTCGGTTACAATAATCACATGGGGCTTTGTGATGAGACGAAGCCAGGGTGAAACGTAATCGGGTACGAGTGAGGCTGTCGTTTTTTTGAAGAGCTTCAGTCTTTAATTCTATTTTCAGCAATATAGCAATATAGGTCGAATATTTTCTGATTTTCGTGCACATGGTCTTTTTATGCAACCAAAGCAGGCCTGTGGTATCTGTCCTCATTTACGGTATATTAGATATTTTTTTAAACGTATGTATGTCATGGAGGTTTCAGTGTCTTGAGGAAGCCAGTATTCTTTAGAGACCTGGGTGGATTCTATAAAAGTGCCTGTATGTGATGACAGTAGATGTTTTCCTCCATTCCATGTTTTTTTTGTTTTTCTAACTTTCATTTTGAGGTGTCATTTATTTCTAAATGACTTACACAAATGGTTCTAGCAGGAGCCATATTCATAAAAAAAAAATAAAAAAAATGAACTGACAGTAGCAGTGGAATGAACCAAATATTTACATGATACTCCACCGAGCAGAACTATTATCAAATCTCTCATAAAACCAAACATTGGTCATCAAATGCAATGGCTTTTACTTTAACCGTCTCATCTGGCTAAATTGCAATGATCCAATTAATGTTTACAACCTGAATTATTATTCTATGCAATGTATTTTTATACCATTATCGTTTTATAGTAGAATGTTTGCGTGTGTGTGTAAGAACATGAACAGTCATCATCTGCACTAGTTGCAGTATATAGTTGAACAGAACCTTGTTGGTGGTATACTCCTATCAGCCTCTAGAGGCAGTGCAATCCTTGAGATCAAATGAGGACTCTGCCACTGACATTTGGATTCATGCACCGCAAAGCTCATCATTTAATTTAGTGTGTCCAACCTCGTCTAAATGAATAAAGGTGAGTGATGTGACCCACAGGCTTTTGTGTGCAGTCAAATGTCCCGTTTCTGATTTCACGTGTACAATCTCAATAAACTCTTGAACTTTGAATCTTAAAATTTTTGAAATACTGATTGCATTTAAAGTATAGCATGCAGGGTATGCCATATAACCCCTCCCAATCACCTTCATGCCTCTGTCCACTGTATAGTCTAATTAGTATCACCCTTTGTGCAAGAGTTTTTGCTCCTACACTGGAAATTGCAGTGTGTACACAAAATGTCCTGCTGGGTGTTGTTGAGCTTGGGAGGTGTGTTCACCAACAGCAACCAAACAAATCCTACATACTATACCTTTTTAAAGCTTCCTATCATTACTTCACCATGAGTTAAGCTCAAAACCTCCACCACTAAAAAACATGGTTGATGTTCAAAGAGCTTAATGTGCTTCAGATCAGTTTTACGACCTCCACATGAAACGACTTGAGACTCATCAATAATTAAATGACACGAACACTGGTAAACAAATCTCTGATTCTCTGAACTTGAATCATCTTAATTCCACAACAAGAGTAGCAGAAATGTGATTTATTGTAGCAAAACACCATTTGGCTGTTCCTGTTCCAGAAAACAGAGAGAGCACCGGAAGCATTTAGGATCAAGTGAAGGCTGTAAGAAATGCACTCAGTGAAAACAAGTCAAAAAATCAAAATAACGCCACACGTTTCACTTATTTCCTTCCTTTTCTTCATATTTCCATGAGCTTTTCTCTTGACAGAATGAAAGCAAAACTATTCACTGTGTACTGAACTGTGTGTAAATAGATGTCTCACATAAAGCTTGTCATGTGGTAATATATATATATATATATAAACACAATTCATATTTCATTTAAATTAAGCAATTGACATGTCAGTGTTTTGCATACATGATTCAATATAAGAAACTATATGTGAAGCAAAATAACAAAAAGCCCCATTGACAACAGGCTCTAGTTTGGGTTTGAATTATTCACTATTTTTTTTACTTTTACTGGTTGGAGAATGTATTTGTGCTTAAATGTGTCAGATTTAGTTACATCTAATGGTGAAGTTGCATGTTGCAGCTAGGTACCGTTCTCCCATCTCCATCATGCATGTAGGAGATCTTATGATGCTTTTCATTTACCATTAAAACTCAAAAGAAAACATGGTGGTCTAAAAAGAGAGGACCTGGTCCTGATAAAGGATTCATTCATTCATTCATTCATTCTAACGAACATACCATTTTCATCAATAGAAATGGATATTGACTTCACCCTAAACCTTACACACTGGACCTTTAAGTAATTAAAGTAGCAATTACATTAAATCATATACCCACCAAAAGTTGTCAAAGTCATACACAAAGGGATTAACAGCTTTGAAATGAAACTATAGTAAGAACAGGTAAATTGTAAACATGTAAACAACTGTGTCCAGCTTGTGAAATATTGTTTACTTAACGGATTTCTGATGCTGAAGTCGTACAAAAAATCAAGTGGCCACTAACTCATAATATACAGTGAATCATGATCTTCAACCGTGAAAATCAACAGGAAAAGTGCGGCAATGAAGCTTATGTTTCAAATGTGTTGAGGACAGCTCATCTGAATGTGTCACCACAGACACAACAGGGTTACATATTTGTTAGGTAGCAAGCGTTTACTTTGATTTTACAGTCTGTCATCCTTGATTTGTCCAAAGGTCCAGACTGGTAACTTGGCAACATGGCAGCCGTCCCGCTGTTTAATGCTTCACTTCAGATTCACTTCAGCTTGACAACTGCTGCTGTTTGCCTTGGAACAGCCATGAAACAGGCATGTCAGTAAAACGAAAAGTTGAAAACCGGACAGCAGTTGGAACATCTTTCACGTCATCTGGCAGCAGTGATCCACGTTGTTTTGGACCTCAGTGTCAAGTCTTTAGGTTGTACCGTCAGGGTAATTCATCCGACCTGCCACTAGAGGGAAAACAAATAAGGATTATAAAACATTGTTCATGGCATTAAACTTGATGACAAGCAGACAAAGGCATCAATGTGCAGAAATTATGTCTAACACAAGAGCAAAGGCACACATGAAAATAGACTATATTTTCATATGTGTGCCTCTATTTAATAGAGTGTGACTGGCCCTTTCATATTCAGATATAAGTTCCAGGGTTATAGATATGTAAAGCTTGTGTACTAGTCTACAGTATATTTCCAATATTTTAAATGAAAAAAGAAATTCTGAGAACAATCTTGGAGGAAAAACAGTTGGGAGATTCTTGTAAAAAGTAAGATCAAAAGTCAAATCAGTGCTTTGATGCCCTGAAGGAACAAAAGTTATGGTGTTGTTCTAAAAATCACAGTTTGAAGATGAACTCAAAACAAACCTTCAAACCGCCACCAGATGTAGACGTCGTCATCGCCTGTTTCTCAGTTTCTTCCTGCTTTTTCCTTTTCCTCTCAACCGCTTCTGGGTTTTTAACACCGCGGTATGCTGTCTGAAAAACAGAGTGGACAGTGACGGAAGTATAAAAGCCAATAGCTTCGGTGTAATTAATTTTTTTGTGTTGTTAGAGTTATATACGGGGATTATCAAAAACATGCATGTGGTGTAGGAGCATCTCTTCATCACAAGCTCTTCAGAAAGCAAACAAAGCATTTGCAGTCACCACTAGCGAGGAGGGGAAAGGCATTCAAGTTTCAAATAAGGCAATAAAGCTGTTTCGGAGGGCACAGTACTGCTAATGTGACTGTGGATTAGGGCTTGGGATTTTAATCTGTGGTAGTGTACAGTGTGGAGGCCAATTTGAGGAGGAACAGTGAGTTAGAACAGAAGGATGTGGTGGTTAACAGGGTTCACCTGGACAAGAAGGGGATTCATTCTAATCCATGTCACTTACCTCGATACAACTTTGACATGGGTCTTACGGGTGTGAAAGAGGTTCTTCTGTACAATAAAACATGACTCACCACACTGTCAAGTGCATCTACCTCAAATGTGGTGTATGAATGTATGTTTTTACAACAGAGTCAAACTTTGAGTTTTCAGTTAAATATTAGATATACCTTGTCAACACGAATGCAGCCTGAGACGACACGCATGCAATTAACGCAATTGTCGTAGGGGTCAAGTTAAGTCAAGGGCTGGGCAATATAACAATAATGATCACCATGATGTCCTTTTCATTAGTGCCAAAGTCAGCAATTTCAAAACATATTCTAGCCATCATTGAGCTAGTTTAAACCATCACTCGGGAGCATAATTAAGTCTTTTGAGGTACAGTGTGTCGGATTTGGCAGCAGGTGAAGATGCATTTTGCAGGTAAATTCCTCTCACCTCATCCTTTCCTACCAAACAGGAAGGAGAACATGTGGTAGCCCTCACTAATCATCAAAACACAAACGGTATTTAATTTGTTCATTATGGCCTATAGTAAAAAACATGGCTGTGCAACATTGCACACTCAGAGAGGACATGCTACTAATGTCATTATAAAGGGCTCATTCTATAAAAACATACAGAAATAAAAAAAAACCAATGATGACGATTTAACACTTTGGGCCTTTAGGTGCTCATCTACTCTTCATAAACGATTTTATTCACGCACGCAACTCCTCTACTAAAAGGGTGAAAGATCTAAATCAGATTCTAATGTTTGATAATTCATGCTGTGGTAAACACTTCACCCAACTTCAAGCAAAGCCGCCGCGTCACACTTTGCCCCCATGCCCCCTCTGCCCGGAGTCTCTGTGCACCACTGAATATCATCCACAGATGGAGACATTGTCCTATCGGAGCATTTTGCCATTTCCATCTACATCCCCAGGGCTGCGATGATGATTTGGAACAAATAATAATAGACAGCAAACATCTAATAAGTATTTCTCTCAATTTAAAGATAAAGGGCTCATTCTAGGGTAATGAAAATGACAGTTCATGCACTTGGATAATAAACAACTGATAAAAACATCAGTCAAATTATTCCATTATCCATTTGTGCCAGTGGCATTGATCTCAAATCTTACACACAGGTCATTGAAAGTGTTGTCTCATTGCAGGGTACTGTAAACAATTACATTCGGGTAATAATTCACTCATTAAAACATGAGTATAATAGTGCTATATATAGTCACCTACATTTTACACTCTAGACATTTAAGTTTACAATGAATAAATAAATGAAAAGTGTTATATATCATTCAAATGACTGATTTGAAAATGTCTATCCTGATACACTTTGCTTTCATATCGCCCAGCCCTGACTCAAGTCTCTGATGAATTTGTAATAAAGAGATATTTGGGTCATGGAGCTGGAATGTGTTTCGTTGTTGAATCGTACATTGTCATGGCTCAAAGGCATTTCTGATGAAAGGCCCACATACAGTTACAGACATCTTTTAGGACTAAAGACAAAATACAATTCAACCACATTAAAAGATGGAGCAGAGTTATATCCGTTTACTGTAAAGCTAAATGGCATTAGTCTTAGTTTGTATCAAAAGGCGACCGGTGATTTACTTACCTCCTTTTGCCTCTTTTCTGCGGCCTCAGCTAACTGTCTCCTCCTTGTGTCCTGGTGAAAATCATAACAGATAACTTTATTTAACACTGTCATGATACTGTGTCTCTTCCATATTGGGCCTAAAACACAGGAACAGTGTCAGTGTTTATACTCACACCCTCCTCTACATGACCAAGTAAGGCCTTCAGCTGCCCCTCTACTGGTCGTTAATAATGTTAGCGTACGTTCTGATGATATGCGCTATATTATAAACCGAATTAGTGAAGAAAACAGATCAATTGGTTGGGCTATAAAAGCAGGAGGAAGTAAACTCACCGGATCAGGAGTGACAACAACGTCGTCCGCCGCTCCACCAAAGCACGGCAGGCACATCCCCATCCTGACAGGTTGCAAAAAAACAACGCGACGTTGAAAATAAGGTTAGCCTTTTGCTCACTCCGCTATCTGACTACACACCGAGGCCGTCTCACACCACTGGGCTCCCGGTAAAGGCTAAAAAAGAAGCAGTATCTACTCCCGGCTGCTGCAGTCGTTGTCGGCTCGTCTGTCATTACCGCTAACGGACGCTTGCCTCAGCTAGCTAACGCGGAGCGTTAGCACTCTAAGCTAGTTAGCGCTGCAGACTACACGCTCAAGCCACTTCGTAAACTTTCTCCTGTGACACACCTCCGACTGAACCGTCTCGGCATCTGGAAATTTAGAAAGTAAGACGTCCGACGTAAAGTAGTTTATCCCTCTCACTGTGTGTTTGGCCAGAGTTCAACTGACTGACAAATGTGTTAGCGTGCGTTCAAGAGCGCCACATTAAGAAACGCCATTTTGCTAGCTTGCTAAAGACACAAACTTAACATAACTTATATAAACGGCCACGACACAGAGAGGCGTGTGCTACTTTTCATATTAAGTCAATGTATATGTTGCTGATTCATTGACTTAATATTCCTAAATATATTCTATGACTTACGTCGTGTATGTGTTTGGTGATTTTGAATGCAGCTCAGTGTGGCTTACAGTATGGGTGAGTACCAATATTTGTGAAGTCAACACTGCCATCTTGTGTCACTGGACGAAAGCAACACCATAGGCACTACTACTACTACTACCACTACTACTACTACTACTACTAATTATAATAATGGCAATAGTAATGATATTAACAATTGTAACGATAATAAGCTTTCAGAAATGTGCAATTCCGTCACATTACTGCATAATCACCTTAACTTTGACCCTTCTAGAGCTTTTTGAACTTCTCATTTTAAAAATGACTCAAAATTCCACAATCAAAAAGAGCAGAAAGTATGACATTGAGACTGAAATTTAGTTGAGCTCACCTGTTGTAGTGTTGGACGTTAGAGTCAGGTCATAAGGGGGAAGGGGTTGCAGTACTACTACCACTAGTACTACTACTACTACTACCACTGCTACTACCATTACTACTACTACCACAAGCAACACCATAGGCACTACTACTACTACTACCACTACTACTACTACTACTACTAATAATAATAATGGCAATAGTAATGATATTAACAATTGTAACGATAATAAGCTTTCAGAAATGTGCAATTCCGTCACACTACTGCATAATCACCTTAACTTTGACCCTTCTAGAGCTTTTTGAACTTCTCATTTTAAAAATGACTCAAAATTTCACAATCAAAAAGAGCAGAAAGTATGACATTGAGACTGAAATTGAGTTGTGCTCACCTGTTGTAGTGTTGGACGTTAGAGTCAGGTCATAAGGGGGAAGGGGTTGCAGTATAGGTGTGTTTAGAGCTTTGATCTATAGGAAGCTACTCTGTATTTTCTCAAGCACTGTTCTCTATCCCTATGGCCTTGTAACAATGCCTGGACCAGACTCAAACTCAAAGGTTATTTGTCCATTTTGGGCCACTGTAGAAGTACGATGGTCTCACAATCTTCCGCCTCTCTATCACGTATGACTAGCAGAATATATGCACACCCAGGGAAGCAGAATACAGCCGGTTAAACAAATGTTCTGTGCAACAGCTAACCTATAAATAACCCTTCACCACAGTCCACTGAACTGTGTTATATATGATGGAATAATCTTAATTATGGGGAAAACACTACTACAAAATACATATGTAAGTTGATTCCAATTCATAAACACACCTCTTACTAGCATAATCCAATTCAATTAAAGAATAGAATAGCCTTTATTGTCATTGCACAACCAGTGTACAATGCAATCTGAGGGGAGCGTCTCCAGCTCGATGCATCATAAATCTGCACATTGGAATATTCTCCCCTATCCCTGCAGTGAAAAATCCCATTAAGTTTTAAACCTTTCTTTTGCTAAATCATATCTGTTATGATTTGTTGTCAATCTTTTCAACTAATGGGGTAAGCCTGTACGCTCCGATCCTTTACAGTCAATATTCCACAATCAATAATCTGGGAGATTTTAGTGTGGTAGCATGCAGCGGCCCCTGACAACACTTTAAACTCCACCCATCCATCTTGAGCTGCAGTGGCCGGACTATTTCACAGCTCAAAGGTAGGGAGGGCACTGTGGGGGATGACAGGTTCATGAAGCTGCACTCCCTCTGTAGTTGCACACGTTTTCAGGCAGGAAAATCATTTGAGGGGATTTAAACTGCAAACACGAGCACATGCAATGGAAGTGAAGGTGTCACAGGCTCTGGGCATCTCTTCAGGTAGGTTTGACTCACTCTTGAAGGAGGGATACTGAGATACACTTACTGATATAACATGCACTGCATTGCATATCTGATTTATCCAGATATTTGTGTAGGTGATTGTAAAGTAGCTTTATGTAAAATGCAGTGGGTTGAGTCTAAAATATATTGTAAAAGCCAGTTAATCAGGATTGAATCAGGAAGTTCTGATGAGTTCAGTTATTGAGTGAATAGGAAAGTTATTTAAGATACATGACCTAATACTTGTTTTCTAAGAGGAGCACTCGTGGATGGTTCCTCCATGCCATTTCCAACAGATGAGAAATTAATGAAGTACTTGTGCCTGTGCATGACACGGACTAATAATTCTCTGGAGCACGTCCTGTGTGACATTAATTCTGTGAGTGACATGTTTGCAGGGGAAAAGCTCAAGAGTGATCTGCGATGCTGGAACATCAGCAGTGATCTGAAGTGCTATAAAAAGCAGATGTGCACTTAAAGGCCCATTGTGTATGATTGAATTGAAATCATTTCCATATTCAATTGCAGAAATGTATTATATCAATATATTTTCTAGCTAGTGTAGGAAGCTGCGTGTACCGCCATAATTTCTTTATGCAGTAGCTTGACATGGACACACCTTTTTAAGTTTAATAATTACTGAAGGACCCCATAGTTTCTCTTGCATATTTTGAAAGGCAGAGTGAGGTGTGGGATATTCGGCTGCAACATGCAAATTCAACATTAAATGTCTTGAAATCCTTTACACTGTGATGGACAGGGTCTGCACATTGTTTTTTGGAATCCCTGCATACTATATCCTTAATATTAAAAGACAAAGATTTAGATTTGAATATATAAAAATTCTATTTCCAAAAACAGATATTGAGTCATTGGTCAGAAAAGGACACATTTAATTATTGCGTGGATACAAATCATCTATAACAGCATTCTGGTTATTATTATTATTTTTTTACTATTTCCCTTGTTTTGAAGGCACAATTGATAGCAGATCCAAACAAAATTCTTGGATCTAGTGATTTGACACGTGGTTTATTAAGGGGCGTGACAGGCCTTTGCACTTACTCCCTGCCCCTCTTGATTTAAAGGAGGCTAAACATTTCCTTACACGCTGAGGAAGGGAGCTGACGGGAGCGTTATGATTTGATGGAAGCATTGATGTTGCCTTAAGTCATTACTGCTGGCTAATGTAGGCTGTTTAAGAAACAAGATGCTCACATGACCAGGATGAAGTAGCCATCATAGAATGGAAACACTGCTGTATAAATATCCTGCAGACTCAACACATATCCCCTTTGGCTTATAGGTTTAATGGCTATTAACACAGAGGCCCCTTTTATCCAATGACCAAGTTGTTGCAGACAACGTCCAACTAACTGCAATCTAACTGAATTACAATAGTTTGATCAACCAAAGCCATTCTTGTACCACAAAGTGTTGAACACTAGCTGCGTGTGTTATTCAGTGCCTCTGTAGCTTATCAATGAGCTCAGACAATGTTTGTGACATTTATTACAAAGTAGCCACAGTTGTTGTTTGTTCCAGACAGTCTGGCTCTGGTGTTTATACTTCTCTCTGTTGTCAATAGTCACACTTTTCCTTCAACATCTCAGCATGGATTTGCAGTTACTTCAGAGTGGACTTTAGTGACCAGTAGCCTTGAGACATATTTGTTTAAATAAATAATCAATGTGCCGGGAAGTTCGCACAGGAAGTACCTGCTCAATCAATCGATCCACCCTAATGTCTCCATATTACTGATATCTTCAGAACAGTGTTGTTGCACTTAAGCCTGGACAGCTGTTATGGACGAAGCACTTTTTAGGGACATTTCTTCTGACAAATGATTTCAACAGCTCTGGAAACGGACTGACAGTTTAAATGCTATTTCTATTGACTCTGAACTCCATCACATGTGTGATCACAGCTTTGTATTTGTCTGTGAAACCACTAACTGGCCCCCTGTCATCTTTAAAAACAACTTTGTAACAACACTTCTTGATGATATCTATGATAAAGTGGACATTTTCCCAAAGGTAAATAATACAGAATGGTGTCAGCTGGTGATTGTAAAGAAACCATCACATTTTACATTTATACATTTCAAAGATGGAGCACCTGAGCCATGAAACACCGGTGCACATGCTCTATGGACTGCACATAGAATTGTAAATGTAGAAGAAGAATTTTTTTGTTCATGCCTCATGCACCAGTGAGTAGTTTTCATAGGAAAGACCCCGATCCCTACCTCCAACACTTTCCAGTGGTTATGATACATCCATGACATAAACACAACACGAGTGGCTGATTCCACATCGCTGAAGCTACTTACTTTGGTGCTTCAGTGTGAATTGTGGCCCCTAATGAAGAAAAACCAGATCCACCCGTGCTCCTGTATTTCCAGTTGTATTTCATATCCCAGCTTTCAGCACAAGGCCCTTTGGTAAAGGTTGTACTTACTGTCACAACCTTAGGTGTACATTTAAAATTTAACGTTTCAATAACGCACTGTTCAGCAGCGGCATTTTTTACGCTCCCCGGAGCAGAGACCCTGAGGGAGATGTGGCTGTTTGCGAACGTATAGAGAATCATCTCTGAGATGTTTCGAACCTCTGAACGTCAGTGAGTCATGTGTTTGGACTTGGCGTGCGCCCTGCGGCGCTTCCTGTTGGTCTCAGTGAAGCTGAATACGCACATGAGGGAGGGAGCGCATGCCAACGCACCCTGAATGAAAACCCTCTGACTGCTGATGTTATCTGCTCTCCACTCTAAACCAATTCAAATGCATGATTGTGTAATGACTTGGTGAGCCTCTGTAACGACCTGTTTACGATGCAGGATGTCGGCCTCCTTGTTATGTCATAAAGGCAATCGCCATACAACATAATGACATATATGCAGTCGGCATCCATTTATAATGAGCATTTAGTCCTTGTTAGTCCTGATTATTCCCCTTGCAAACATTCTCAGAGGGGCTGACATAACAATACTGTGTCATATCACCGTGTATAGAATCTCTTCAAACATCAACATTAATTAATATCTAAAATGTAGTTGAAAGCTCTGACATGTATTATACATTTCCACATAGGCCTTCATATTTAAAAGACCTCTATCGAGTCTGTCAAGTCTCTGTCAGTTTTCATTATTATCCATCTACTATCTATAGCACTTATCCTTGGAGGGCCACGATGAGACAGGAGCCAGTCCCTGCTGACAGTGTACAAGAGGCGGCGCACAGCCTTGACAGGTTGACAGTATATCACCGAGCTCACACACAAGACAAGAAACTGTTCATAGAACAACAAGCAGTTTAGAGTCTCCTGGTTACAGAGGGTAGAACATAGAGACCCCAAACAGACCGACCTTGGTCAGTTATTAGGCCGGAATCCAGCATTTTGTAGTTGTGGGGTAACCACAACACTACTGTTCCACCCATTTTGCCAAATAAGTTGAATGCTTTAGTAAATCACATTGTTCTTGATATCCTTGCTTGTATCAAAAAGTGCCAAAAATGGATTCTTTTTTTAAAATTAGTTTTTGATATTTTTTCTGCCTGTGCATGATGATAATACTGATGATTACTCAGCTCAGTGATATTATTTGGCCTTTCTGATATTGATGGTTCATTTTGAGTCAAACCAGATCACAGTTTGGAAAGCCAGAGGCCCTTTTGTTCCCCATTAGTATCGAGTATCAGAGTGTAAACGGAAAAAAGATGTGTTAAAAATGGATGAGTGCAGTAACATGAGAGGGATAAGTAGTGTGGCGCACCTTTCTGATCCACTACGCATTCTATTGATCTGCACATATACAAGCTATTGCATCTTTTCAATGATATCTCAAGCAACTGGTCAGGTGGTTTGATTTCACTTTTTGAGATCATCAACAAATATTCTCATCACTTCTCTGTCTCACGCTGATATGTAAAGATTCAATATGTCACTGTGTTTTGCAGGATCATGTCATCAGGACAGCTGCATGTTTGCGCTGCTGCTGGAGAGTCGGGCCTCCAGCTCCCTGGGAGGCGACACACACTTTACCATCAGTCGCACCGTCAGCCACTCTGCGTCCTGGAGCTCCTCGGTCTCCAACAGCTTCCAGACTGGAGTCACAGAGACAGAGAGCAGCCGAAACTCCGGTGAGTCAACACATGGCAAACGACCTGAACATACCTGCACGCTGACAAATTATGCATTTAAGTAAAAGTTTTTCATTTAATTCAATTTTTTGCATCATAGGAAACATTTAGCTTATATAAATATGAGTCCACTTTTAGGTTTTAGATCATTTATTAGAGTGTGAGTACTGGTTTCTGCACATGGGTGATATGTATATTTTCAACTACTTACTATTACCATTGATAGATATGTTCTGGTGGCACATTGCATAGGATTGAATGATATCTGATAGTGATGCCATATATTGCAGGTCAATACTCCTCACCTAAGCCCTATGGGAACCTTTCGTTATGATAAGGACTTAAAAAGTCTTTCCTTTATCAATTCTGGTTGTTGTCAAGGAATAAGAAAATGAAAACAAGCAAAGGAAATTGCTCACTAAAATGTCACACCACACCACTGATCAGCTGTGCTGACCTCACGTGCAAGGGAGGAAAGTTTACTTTGTTCGCTCTGAACTCTGATAACCGCCTCCTCAGCAGTTTACCCGGTGAGAGCCGTCAGTATTCATTTAGATGAATGTCTTGATCTAACTCGTCATTGTCATTCAGGAGCCTCTCGAGTGAGCAGGAATGTCTTAGAGCCGTAAACAACAGCCTTGGGTTCTTTCTTTAAAAGGTTGCTTTCAAAATGTAATTCAACTGATCTGCTGTAGAACTGATCAGTTTAGTGTTATGCCTCACATGGTCTGTATTGATATAGAGTGACTGCTCGAAACCCCTTTGCCTTTCAATCTGTCAAACAGTACATCTACTGTTTGTGCTGCACGTTCTCTTTCATTCACCACACATGCAAGAATAGGAGAAATGGGGATTGAACTGCCGACCCTCTGGATAGTGGATGACCTACTTTAATCTCCATCCTCAAATGCCCCTTAAAGCTTATTTGCAATATATTCTAACAATTTTATTGTGTTGCAGTCATATCATTTTGACTATGCACTGCTGGCTGTGAAAAGTTTGTTTTGATTGAATATTTACAGAAAATGTATTGATCATTGATTGAAATAAAAAATGGCTGTCCACTTTAGTCACCGAAGAAGTTTAAAGTAGCCTATCATTAGGTCATGGGTTTGTGAATCAAAGGTCTGATTGTTTTTCCAGTGTCTCAGATCTTTCCCATCAGCCAGCTGTTACCATACATCTTCATCTATGTTTTGGCCTCATCATTAAGAACACTTATATTCTCCGTTGCACTCCACATTGTTCCTTGGCCATTTCCTATTTGTTTTCCTTTTTTTTTTCCACTTGTATTATTTTTTACATATGGTTGGCAGTTGATCATTATGTTTGTCCACTTGAGAGAATTAACCCACAACTGTAGATTTACATAACTACCCTGAGGTGAATAATGCAAAAACCCCATTGTCTTCTCTGGAACTCAATCCCGACTGTTCTTCTGTTTTATAACCACAAGGTGGCAGTACTTGACTTATCTTAGCCTTGCTCAGTCTGCAGCGTCTGTCATCTGACCTACATCTCTCCACTAACGGGCAGGAATGGAGTGGAATATATTTTAAATGGCACTGACCCTATAAAAAGCTGAGTACCCCTTTATTTATTGATCGTCCCGGTGGAAGGCCTACAGTTGCCTGATGGCGTCCATGACACCTTATTAGGACTGGCACACACACACAGCAACCTGCCACCACTGCTCAATAAATATCAGAACAGTGGGAGGAGGAGCGGCTTGCTGAGCCTCCAGAAAGCAGATGGCATTCTGCATTTGACGGCAGATGCCAGACGATTCCACACAACAGCAGCACACACACACACACACACACACACACACACACACATACATACACACACACACGGGTAAACAGAAGTGTAGACAAACACTGCAACCTGTGTCAGTGACATCCTGATTGGAGGTCTGTCTGCTGGTCTGCTGCCAAATGTGTCTGACATTGCGATGAGAGCGGTGACCTTGCGGTTAAACGCTCTCAGTATGTAATTAAAGACCCATAAGTTCAACTGATACGCCGATGATGTTCTTTCATCCTTGACAGACACATCGTATCAATTGACTTTGTAATGATAATGACGTCTGAAATGATACTAATTGTTTCCCTTTCTGTACTATCACATATCTATCGTAACCCACGGGACTTTGATATCAATTTAAAGGTACAGTGCGGTGTGTATGATTCAGAGATGTCTTGTGCCGAGAGTGCATGTTGGAGCTAAATGCCTCACCTCACTTACAGTAGCCTTCAGTTATCTTTAAAACCCAAAATATGATTACTTACCATTTCTGGGCACTGTAAAAAAAACATGGCGGCGCAACATGGCGGCCAGAGGACCTACTTCTGATGCAAGTAACAGGCTGAATGGAGAGAGATAAAAAACAATGACTATTACATTGAATGGATAATAAGAACTTTTAATATTCAAATTCTGCCAGTATATGTATTTCAGTCAAATCTGGTGCACTAGACCTTTAAACCCCTCTTGCTTTCCCCATCCCTAAAACAAGCCGGGGAGACATTCCATCAGTTTTAATATTAGACGATTGAACTTCTAACTCTGGTCATTTTTTTACCACCTTGTTCAGGTTTGTGATGCGATACATTGGCTCTGAAACCATCTCAGCCACTACATCAGCCTCCTGTCTGCACCGCTGCTCCGTGAGCTTGGCTCTATTGATTGTTTTGGAGTTTTTCTGCCTCCCATCGCAAACTGCTCGGCCTAAAATGGACCTGAATTGAATTTTATCCGCCAGGTTTCGCTTCTGTCACCAAGGCTGCAGAACGGCTCAGTAGAGATACCACAAGTTTGCTTGTTTTCCTTTTTTTTTTTTTTTGTCATTCTTTCAAAATCATAAAATGCCCTTCAATTGGAAAAAAAATCTATATTATTTGCAGGTACAGTGGGTTGATGTGACCTCCAGGGGTGAAGTTGCGTTGTGGGGCAGCCGTGGCAGAGGGCTTGGGGGAGCTGTCCTCTGACCGAAGGGTCAGGAGTTTGATTCCCCCCCCCCGGGTGGTTGGTCCCCCCCCCCCCCCCCACCGTGTATGCTGAGGTGTCCTTGGGCGAGATACTAAATCACATGTACACATAGTTTAAAAGTGCTGCCAACAGATGTTTGTGGCCGAATGTAAACTGTACTTGAGGCGTCAGCATCTGATAAGTACATTCAGACCAAATGCTGTTAAGTTTAACCCTTTAAGGTCGAGTGGACCTGCTTCCCATATAGAAGATACATATAGATATAGAAATACATGTTTTAATTTGGAGAATACAGCTCAATTTCACACATTTAGGTGATTAGATTTCAATTTATAAATAATCTCTGCCATTGGAAATGGAAATAATTTTGGTTAAAGGTGCAATGTGTAGGATTTGGTGATATCTAGTGGTGAAGTTTCATGTTGTAACCATCACCTCCCCTTCACCCTTCTGAGCGTACAGGAGAACCTATGGTAGATTTCAGCTGTCGTTAAAACTCAAAAGATGTTTAATGTGTCCACTCTGGGCTACTGTAAAAACATGGCAGCCCCTGTGGAGAGGACCCACTCCTCATGTGAATGTACATTACTGGGTTCATTTAAGGGTAGTGGGAGAAAATGATACATTTAGGTGATTACAAATTCATGAAAATATCAGAATGTAATTATTTTATAATATTCTTAGAAGTGACAAAAATGGCCAAAATCGCACAGACTGCACCTTTAAACCTTACAGACTGGACCTTTAAGGCATTGTTTTTTTTCGAGGTCACTTTGCGTACACGTGTCATTTATGTGTGTTCCTTTTTACCCGCCACTTCAGAACACCGTGATTCCTTGGGGCCCTCGCACCTGTCAGCGCTCACTGAAAAGCGAGTGATTGATCGACAACCGAATCAATTCATGTCCTTGTCGGTTCATTGAGATCCACCGCCTCCGGTCATTTCCCGCAGCTTATTCGAAGTCGGTAAATCAGGACGGAGGAGGGGTGGGGGAGGAGGGGAGGGGGCGTTCCCATTCCGTGCAGGACCTCCCCTACCGCCCCGTCACCATGACAACAGCCGTGGATGGAGGTGGATGGGGAGCCGAGGATGCCGGGGAAGGGGAGGAGGAGGGCCGCCTTCAGAATGAAAGAGGGAGGCAGGCCTGGATCAAATGGAGAGGAATGAAGATGTGGAGATAGGGGGGAGGAGGAGGAGGGAGGGAGGAGGAGGAGGGAGGGAGGGAGGGAGGGAGGATGGAGGGGGGCGTGCGGAGCTGAGCCAGGTGTTGCTGGAGGTTTGCGCATTGGCCGCGAGATCGTGCGGCGGCATGGGGAGCTGAGGGAGTGAGTGAGTGAGAGAGAGAGAGAGAGAGAGGGAGAGAGAGGGAGAGAGACGATCCCAACACAGTTTCCCATGTATTCTGTAATCCTGCTCCTCGCGACACGGGATTTTTTAATCGCCGCTGGGAAACAAGCGATCGTCGCCATGGTGCATCACTCGGGCTCCATCCAGTCCTTCAAGCAGCAGAAAGGTTGGTGGACGCGTCGCTCTCCGTGGAGGGTTCAGGGGTGTGCGCTCACTTGCCCCCCCCCTTCTTGTTGAGTAGTTTTGGGGGTGACGTGGTGGTCACAGGCATCGGACCGTGGACTTGCCCGAAGTGTCTCACAGCCTCCTCCTCCTCCTCCTCCTCCTCCTCTTCTTCCTCTTCCTGGGATGAAGATCAACCTGGTTCGCGCTGATATTTGTATCCACCACTTTATATCCTGTTTAGCACCTTCCTGCCGTGACAGTTCAGGCAACACATCTCTGAGCGTTACATGCACCGATGTTGATTGATCAATGTCATCCAACTCCATTCGTCAGCCTTTATCGCAATGTATAATAGCATGTTGCTCATTGGAGGTGAATTGTACTTTCAGACCCATGTTATGGATTATTATGGTGATTCATGTTTTCATGAGGTCTGTAGTGATTGTACGTATATGTCCACGTGGCATTGAGGAATATCGATGTAATCCAGCAGCTGCAGGCTCTGTGTTTGTAAAGTGAAACAATAACAAAAAGTATAACGGCGTCGTCAATAGCACTTAGAATAAAAGCTCAGACATCTTAACAAATGATTATACTTGGCATGTGGTCGGTTTTCAGATTGACCTTCTCAGAGAAAAAAGAACACAACTTTCAAGCGTGAAAATCACACTTGAAATAAATAAACAATCAAAATCAACTCGATTGATAACACAACCCACTCTAACGTGACTCCAGCATCATATTGTGCTGAAGCCTCTATATGACTTGTAGATCCTTCTCTATGTGCCATGCATACCTGTCGGGAGCCATTGCACCTGAGGCTGTGTGCTGCTGTTGAAAAACCTCCTGGCCTGCAGTCAAATGGAAAATATGTCCCCTCGGTGGGAGCGATTGGAAAAGCGATATGAGACGTCATCAGACACCGGCTGATGCCGGAGTCCGTTTGGCATGGCCGCATTCTGCACCAGCAGTCACTTAACTCGGCTCGTGTAACAAATATGTACGACGAAAGAAAGATAATTGGGCTGCGCTCATTGGAGAAAATGCCGTTTCATACTATCAAGTCATTAATCAGCCATTTGGACTGGATTGCACTGATGGGCCTGTATTGATTGAGTCCAAGTATAGCCCTCTTCGGGGAACCTCAGTGCTTCCATAACGCAGGGGGTTAATGACACGTGGGCCCCGTTGTGCAAGTGTCAGAGGAGGCAGAGTGGAATTCTTGAGAGCATCGTGAAGAGGAGTGTTTATCTGACTGAGGAGCATGAAGGAGTCGACCTCTTGGATTCTGATGAGATGATGCTGAGATAATGCTAAGAGCTCAAAAGGTTCAAGAGGTTCTATCCCTCTCAGTCCTCTGACTTGTTTTATTCGGGGTCTTTAACCATATGAACATTATGGACTTAGGTTTTTTGGTTTGGTTTGATCAGACCTTTATGAATTCTATTCCATACAGCACTTATTTATCGCTATTGATATTCCAGAGAATCATTATAGCTTTTATTACGCCGCAAACCACTTGCTGTGGAGCAATATTTAGAAATAGCTCTGCAAACCAAGACTGTTTATACTATAAATGAGATCGTAAAAGGTTCGATGGGCGAAAAATGCTCTCTCACCGTTTGATCACTCAGTGTGTCTGTACGTGAGGTGAACGTCTCTATTGTTACTGAGGTCACGCTTGAACTACTGCAGGCCTGATCTGTCCAATCAGGACGTGGATTATTGTTTAGGACCTAAACAATAATCCATGTCGATCCACTGATCGATGGACGAGAGTAATCTGTATTCAAGTTTCTTCACCAAGTGAGGGCTACATACCCGTTTTGTTTATAACGTACAGTTGACACGTAATAATAACTTGTCTTGACAGCTCATCAAAACAAAGGTGAGGTGTAAATGTCAAGTAATGGATTACTCCATCAAACTTGTCAAAATATGAGTCCTCACTTCTTGGTTGGACATGATGGTGAACTGGAAACTCTTTGTGTCCAACAATGATGTAACCTGACAGGATATGTTGATGTGAAGTGATTTATAAAACCAAACTATGAATTCATTCCTGACAAAAATAATTGATAATAACAACCAACTTTTCCTGTCTGAACAGTCTGAACACAATACCAAGTCATATCCTGCATTTCCTATTGGAAAATGTTTTTGGATTAATGATTTGTTTTCTTTTTAATCAAAGATTGTGTGTGTGTGTGTGTGTGTGTGTGTGTGTGTGTGTGTGTGTGTGTGTGTGTGTGTGTGTGTGTGTGTGTGTGTGTGTGTGTGTGTGTGTGCTTTCGCGTGCACGCTTAAGGACAATGATTGGTGTCTTGTATGACTACACTTTGCATAGGTACTTATCTCTTACAGTAAGTGTGTGTGTGTGGTGTGTGTGTGTGTGTGTGTGTGTGTGTGTGTGTGTAAATCTTCGGTTGCACAGTCTGAAACAGGCCACCTGTCCTCTTATGCAATCAGGCAGCTGGGTTTATAGATACAGACATTAATTTCAGGACAGATTTGGGGAGAGTGCATCTCAGGGATCATCTGCTGCCAACTGTGGAATAGTTTTTCTGTAAGAAGAGTGGATCCATACTGTTCTAAATGAGCCTGTAAACAAACAGCTGACAAATTCTGCAGAACAATGACAAAGCAAAGAGGCTGTTTTGGCCCGTGTGCAAATACACAGTAGCTTCAACACTTTCAGTCTTTAAATAGTCGGCGACTGTCTGGTTGCTAGGTTATAGGAACATTACAGGCACAAGTTCTACCGGAGCCCAAACTTTCAAGTCTGTAGACAAGATCTGACACAGATCTGAAATGTGAGCTTGTTTACTGAACGCAGCGCGGTCAGCAGGCGTCCCAGATGAGGTGTGTGCCCGCGGACGCAGCAGAGGCTTTGCAGAAAATCCTGTGACGTAGGAGAAATCACAAGCAATCAGGGCACATAAGAAGATAGTGCGGCATTAAAGGAATCAGAAAATGCAGAGATTGAGAGACAAGGAAGATGTTTAATCTGCTCTAGTGATGCAACTGGGAGTATGCCAGGACAGAATAATAGACTGAACCGTTGAAACAACGCATAAGCAAAAAAAAAAAAATTTTTTTAAATAGTGCCATCTGCTCTGAGGTGCGTTCATGGTCAAAGCGACGGGCTCGGCTGCTCGTGACAGACAGACGACGGTAGTTTGCCTGCAAGGTTTGACAATTTCTATTTCTCACGATTAATACTTTGGGATTACGATGAACAGATGAATCCATCACTTTTAATGAAGCCCAAATCCGATTGTTAAATAGAGGTCAAACTAGTTATTTATTTCTCTGAACTCACTTATTTATTCTTATTTTACAAAAGTACAATGAAATATTTTTCCGTCTTTTCAAAACTGTCAGTTGACCTGTATGTCAGCGGTCAGTCGAGGGGCAGGACTGTGGGTTTGTGTTGTGTATGTGGGTGAAGCTCAGTGAGAGAGCATGTCCCTTTATTGCATGAGGTCATGGGTTCAATTCCTGACTCCTCCATCCACACACAGAGATGTATGTGGCTTTGGACAAAAGCATTCCCTCCATTAGAGGACTCCTCTTCATGGAGTCCACCACCACCAGTTGACTGAACCAAACTGGCTGATTCTGTAAATGTCACATTTAGTCTCATGAGATCGGGGCCATCTTGTTATTCTGTCACTAACTGCTGGATACGCGTGACAGAACATGGTCTTCACTTAATCACAGTCCTTCTGAAATGACCTCCTACTGTGTGACACACTGGAGACAGTATCTCACAGAGACTGGCTGTAGGTGTGGGAGTCGATGGTTAATCCACTGCTCTCCACAGGTCCCCACAGTACCAGTCTCCCTGATGCCTGGCTCAAAGTGGTCCATTAGGGATCCAGCCGCAGGCCAACACATCAAATCCCTCTACTTTCCTCTCTGCATAAAACCTTTGAACAATTTGTCTTCTGGAATTATTTGGCCAAATCTCAACACTTCAATTTGTTAAAAGCCTTCTGCACCTCGATCTTTTTTTGCGAGCACTCGGAACCATGAGTTTTGGACCTGGCAGAGAGGTTACATTTCTGAAATGTATTGCCACTCAAATTAGGGGTGGGCGTATTGGTCCAAATATCGATAGTATCGATACCAAGGTAAGTATCGGAATCGCATTGATACTAGCGTGAAAAGATTGATACTTTTGTTACAGTTTCTCTTCTATACCTCCAGCAAAGTACTTGTATTTCCTCACGGTTCATGCGAGCGCAACATCTTCCCAGGTCTGTCTGTGCAAACATCGCACCTCTCTCTCTTCTTCTCTCTCTCCCTCTCTCTCTTCCTCTCTGTGCTGCTCACTCAAACACACTTTCCCCCTCACCCTCCTCCTTTGC
>JAFBJT010003742.1:42346-44877 GCA_016785325.1 Chascanopsetta lugubris | reverse complement strand
GTTAAAGGGGGGGTGGGGGGGCAAGCGCGGGGGGGAGGTGGGCGGGGGGGGGGATCCAGCTCCAACTAATCAGCGCATTGCAAACAGTGGATTGGCATTTTGTGTCAGAAGATGAGAATGAATTAAGAGAACAGACACTTTGCTTCCTCAGCAGCTGCCGATGTCGCTGCCATTAGTGTTTGCTTTGTTTTAGAAATGAAAAATGATAAATACAATGTGCTCAGTCGTGGAGTGTCGTCGATTTTCTTACATTCGAAATAAAGAGGTGAAGGCACCAGAGCCACGGAATGAATTGAAATGGCAAGAAGTGAAATACAATAAACAAATAAACGCTGGTTATTTCCGTGACTCCAGAATGAGCCCTTCGTTCAGCAGCAGGTCCTCACCTCCTGTACCGTGGACAGTAATGTTTAATGCTTATTTTCATAATATTGTAACAATGAAAATGTGCATGGCATTTGCATTTTGGGTAAATTGAATGATCTTATCTTATCTTACACACAGGCAGCCACGTTGACAACACCATGTTTTCACATATGTTGCCCAGGATAGACAAACGCTTTCCATAAGCGATTGTTTTGACCGAATTGTTAAATATGTTCTCTATGTAGAGCGATGAGCCAAAATATACTGTGTGTTTACGTCAGATTATCTACACAGTGAATTAACAGTCCAGTTTGTTCAAATTACTTCTGTCTCTATTTGCAAAACTTCATCAGAAAATAATTATCTGGACGTTTTCATGTGTAAATAATCATCTGAATCAACAAATCACTATTCTCATGACCTTCGAATTTGCCTTTTTATTCATACATTTTGAACCAGCTGCTCTGGCATGAGCCCACTTGACAGTGTTGTCTGCGCCCGCTAGTGGACAACTTTGAAACCGCAGTCACTTTTATTGCCGTTTATACTTAAAATGTCTGCAAAGTCCACTCGCGGGCCCAAATCGACCTCCTGACGGGGCCAGTTCTGGCCCGCGAGCCACACGTTTGACCCCACTGCTCGAAAGGGCAAGGGGAAGTCAGGGATTTTTGAGCCGTAACTTGAAAGCCCACCACTAGAGGTCACTGTGTCCGACACACTCATACAGGCAAAGTGTGTGCAGAGGAGGTGAAGATGAAATGTAGAGCTTCTGACAAGACGACCAGTGATGAGAGACAGGCACTGACTGCCGCTCCAAACGCCAAACGCCCCCCCCCCCCCCGCCACCCCTTCACCCCCACCCCCCCCACCCCCCCAGCCCCTCTTTATAATCACATCTCTGCTCATGTCAATCACTGGCACAGCCTCAAAGTGGCCTGTTGGCGGCGAAAGGGCAGGTGACATGTCCCCCGCATGCCAACAGAGACCCAACATCTGCTGCCACCCCCCTTAAA
This sequence comes from Chascanopsetta lugubris, assembly GCA_016785325.1. Taxonomy (NCBI): domain Eukaryota; kingdom Metazoa; phylum Chordata; class Actinopteri; order Pleuronectiformes; family Bothidae; genus Chascanopsetta; species Chascanopsetta lugubris. The sequence goes on along the minus strand of JAFBJT010003742.1, from coordinate 43,498 downwards.
TTTTCATCAGTGCACTGAGTTTCCAAGGAATTTCAAAATAAAGGCGGTGATCATAATGAACTTTTTGTCCGATCCCGGAGATTGTAAAGATTAAAGAAGATTGTGATGAGATGAAAGTGTGTGTGCCTTTTCAAATCAGTTTAAATCAAAGGATGAAAAAGAACTCCTTGCCAGCAGCGAGAGGATAAGTGTGTGTGTGTGTGTGTGTGTGTGTGTGTGTGTGTGTGTGTGTGTTACAGCTCTGCTCGCCGATCGGCACCAGCAGCAGGAGGTAACACGTCTCTGTGCCGTTTGCCAGCGAATTGGGCAGCCGTTGATTGTTATCCGTGTTAGCATATGCCTCTGCGCGTTCATCACACTTAGCTCCTCAGGTTCCGCTGCTCAGAGGTAGAAACGTCAAACACACACTCACACACACACACCTCCCCGGAGTGCTTTGGAAAGAGGACAAACAGGATCCCGCGTGCTGTCCTCTGGAATGAGATGGGATTGGAAATAACTTCTCCTCTCCGCGATGTGACTTTACCAACAAACCGCACCAACGTGTCGGAGCGTGTGTTCGACGCAGCGAGCAGCTCGTTGCGCAGCTCTCCACAAACTCGCTGCCGCTCTGTCTGAACTGGAAGTGCAGCGATGACAACACTATGTGGTTGTGCCTTATGGACACATCAGCCCACCGCTGACATGCGTAAAGGTACATTGTGTAAGATTTTCTCTCGCTAGATGTTTAGTACGTCCACTTTTACCACTGTAAAAACATGGCGGCCCCCCCCGTCGAGAGGCCCCCCCCCTCCTCCTCATGTAGATATCCATTAATAGGCTCATTTAAGGGTCAGGGAAAAAATAATAATACATTCAGGTGATTATAAATTCATGACAATGTCAGTATGAAATTGTTTTGGAAGAAGTGACAAAAACGACCAAAATCCTACACACTGCACCTTTAATGTATATTTACATGAGGAGGGGGGGGTCCTCTCTATGGCTTCTCCTTCATGCTCAGAAGGGCAGGGGTGAGGTGACGGACACAACAAGCAACTTCACCTCTAGAGGTCACCGAATCTCACACACTGCACCTTTAACTCTGTGTGTCGGCGTGTGCACGAGTGTCTCAGATCAGTGTTGCCATAATCTGGCCCCCGATGGAGACTG
>JAFBJT010003742.1:34846-39846 GCA_016785325.1 Chascanopsetta lugubris | reverse complement strand
CTGTAAAACATGATGCGCCCCTAATAGGGTTCATTCTCATGTAATGGGAACAAAACTCATAAGCAAATGATTTTGCATTTTGAATTTTGACAGGTTGAAAGAGACAGCATTTGTGACACAGACAGACAGCAGCTACGTCAAAGTCGACATAACGAACTTCTGGCAGGAAGTGGATGGACGTTGTCTCAGGCCGGACACAAACACTGACCATCAGGGCTGGAGAGAGAAGGATGGATGGAATCAGTCATGAAGCTTTGACGAATGCAGTGAAGCAGCCCGAGACTAAGTGGCATGAATATGGATGGTGAGTGCACTCAGAGAATTGGAGGATAAGAAGCCCCCGAGAAGACTTATGTTAAGTTTCTTCACTTCAAAGAGCAACACACTCGTGTCCTCTGCCAAGACATGAGGTCACTGTCATCGATCTCAGTGAACATGCCTCCGATGTATGATTGGGATTATGTCAGTTTCAGGTATGATTAGCTGGAGTTGCTGTCCAGAGGTAAACACACTAAATCATCATCTTTGCGTTCGACTGTGTTTCATAGATGATTTCTTGTTAGAATCATATATCTAAATAATGAAACTGTGCCTTTGTCATGCAGTAGATTAATGGAGGGGTTCAGGAATGAGATTCTGATATTAGTACTAATTAGACTATATGGATTGGAGGTCATGTGGTTGTAATGAACGGACTTCCAAGGAGCAACAGTGTTGAATCTGCACTTAATGTCTCAGCAGCATTGGAGCCATGGGGACAAGAGAGTGGTGCAGTGGAGATGAAACAATAGTATATATGCACATAAAAGATCATAATGACATATACTGATATAATTACAAAGTCATGTTCTTGTTGTCACTTCGTCCATACATAGGTATGAGCTGCGTTGGTCATTGAGGCCAAACTATTAATTTTAAAACATCTCTCTTATTGAATTGATTCAATTAATCTAAGTGGGGGCAACGTTTCAGGGGAAGAGTTCTCAGCACATGTCTCATGTTCTGTACCTCTCCAGACACTGAGGAGCAGTCCAGATGATGTTCTCTCCTATTCATCAATCATACAAGGTTTTCATCCTAATGGAGAGAGACACAAAGACACATTTGTTATGATCAGAAATGACATGCAGTACTGAATCTAAGTTGACTTCACTTATGAACTCTCAAAATAAAGTCACGTCGAAGGAGTGGGAGAAAAAGAGGGAAAACAGAAAATGACTTAATATAGAGAAGGAGCCAACGTTTGATTAAACACAACAGGCCTTGGGGGAAAGAACTAGAATTGATAAGCTCCACTGCTCCACTGCGACCCCCCCCCCCCCCCCCCCCCCCCCCTGCGCCCCCCCCCCCCCCCTTCCTCTCTCTATCTCTGACATACTATTCTTTTGGTCTTCCTGCTAAATGTAGGTCATGGGCTGAGGAGACTTCTTTGAGAGAAAATAAAAAAACACATATGAGCCCATTACATTTCAATCATGTGGGTTGATATGTGTCACCATAGCTACTTTGTGTTATGGGGGGCACCACTGATCCATGGGATCGGACCCATAGATCATCCTCCAATATCAGTGGCCCCTAAAAACACTTTTTCAAGACGCCAATCACATATTGTACTTTGACTGTGCTTATTATATGTTAAGACTGTAAGGTCCCCACCCCCAAATCCATTTATTTATATCTATTATAACTAATTCCTTTTATGGGTAGGATTTTCCCTTTTAAATGTGTGTGTCCTCATGTTGTTGTTGATTTGTCTTCATGTCCTCATGTTGTTGTTTTTTCTTCATGTCCTCATGTTGTTGTTGATTTGTCTTCATGTCCTCATGTTGTTGTTTTTTCTTCATGTCCTCATGTTGTTGTTGATTTGTCTTCATGTCCTCATGTTGTTGTTTTTTCTTCATGTCCTCATGTTGTTGTTGATTTGTCTTCATGTCCTCATGTTGTTGTTTTTTCTTCATGTCCTCATGTTGTTGTTGATTTGTCTTCATGTCCTCATGTTGTTGTTTTTTCTTCATGTCCTCATGTTGTTGTTGATTTGTCTTCATGTCCTCATGTTGTTGTTTTTTCTTCATGTCCTCATGTTGTTGTTGATTTGTCTTCATGTCCTCATGTTGTTGTTTTTTCTTCATGTCCTCATGTTGTTGTTGATTTGTCTTCATGTCCTCATGTTGTTGTTTTTTCTTCATGTCCTCATGTTGTTGTTGATTTGTCTTCATGTCCTCATGTTGTTGTTTTTTCTTCATGTCCTCATGTTGTTGTTGATTTGTCTTCATGTCCTCATGTTGTTGTTTTTTCTTCATGTCCTCATGTTGTTGTTGATTTGTCTTCATGTCCTCATGTTGTTGTTTTTTCTTCATGTCCTCATGTTGTTGTTGATTTGTCTTCATGTCCTCATGTTGTTGTTTTTTCTTCATGTCCTCATGTTGTTGTTGATTTGTCTTCATGTCCTCATGTTGTTGTTTTTTCTTCATGTCCTCATGTTGTTGTTGATTTGTCTTCATGTCCTCATGTTGTTGTTTTTTCTTCATGTCCTCATGTTGTTGTTGATTTGTCTTCATGTCCTCATGTTGTTGTTTTTTCTTCATGTCCTCATGTTGTTGTTGATTTGTCTTCATGTCCTCATGTTGTTGTTTTTTCTTCATGTCCTCATGTTGTTGTTGATTTGTCTTCATGTCCTCATGTTGTTGTTTTTTCTTCATGTCCTCATGTTGTTGTTGTTTTGTCTTCATGTTGTTATTGTTGTTTTATCTTCATGTCCTCATATTGTTTTATCTTCATGTCCTCATGTTGTAATTGTTTTGTCTTCATGTCCTCATATTGTTTTTTTTTCATGTCCTCATGTTGTTGTTGATTTGTCTTCATGTCCTCATGTTGTTGTTTTTTCTTCATGTCCTCATGTTGTTGTTGATTTGTCTTCATGTCCTCATGTTGTTGTTTTTTCTTCATGTCCTCATGTTGTTGTTGATTTGTCTTCATGTCCTCATGTTGTTGTTTTTTCTTCATGTCCTCATGTTGTTGTTGATTTGTCTTCATGTCCTCATGTTGTTGTTTTTTCTTCATGTCCTCATGTTGTTGTTGATTTGTCTTCATGTCCTCATGTTGTTGTTTTTTCTTCATGTCCTCATGTTGTTGTTGATTTGTCTTCATGTCCTCATGTTGTTGTTTTTTCTTCATGTCCTCATGTTGTTGTTGATTTGTCTTCATGTCCTCATGTTGTTGTTTTTTCTTCATGTCCTCATGTTGTTGTTGATTTGTCTTCATGTCCTCATGTTGTTGTTTTTTCTTCATGTCCTCATGTTGTTGTTGATTTGTCTTCATGTCCTCATGTTGTTGTTTTTTCTTCATGTCCTCATGTTGTTGTTGATTTGTCTTCATGTCCTCATGTTGTTGTTTTTTCTTCATGTCCTCATGTTGTTGTTGATTTGTCTTCATGTCCTCATGTTGTTGTTTTTTCTTCATGTCCTCATGTTGTTGTTGATTTGTCTTCATGTCCTCATGTTGTTGTTTTTTCTTCATGTCCTCATGTTGTTGTTGATTTGTCTTCATGTCCTCATGTTGTTGTTTTTTCTTCATGTCCTCATGTTGTTGTTGATTTGTCTTCATGTCCTCATGTTGTTGTTTTTTCTTCATGTCCTCATGTTGTTGTTGATTTGTCTTCATGTCCTCATGTTGTTGTTTTTTCTTCATGTCCTCATGTTGTTGTTGATTTGTCTTCATGTCCTCATGTTGTTGTTTTTTCTTCATGTCCTCATGTTGTTGTTGATTTGTCTTCATGTCCTCATGTTGTTGTTTTTTCTTCATGTCCTCATGTTGTTGTTGATTTGTCTTCATGTCCTCATGTTGTTGTTTTTTCTTCATGTCCTCATGTTGTTGTTGATTTGTCTTCATGTCCTCATGTTGTTGTTTTTTCTTCATGTCCTCATGTTGTTGTTGATTTGTCTTCATGTCCTCATGTTGTTGTTTTTTCTTCATGTCCTCATGTTGTTGTTGTTTTGTCTTCATGTCCTCATGTTGTTGTTGTTTTGTCTTCATGTCCCCATGTTGTTGTTTTGTGGTCAGGTGGTGACCATCTTGGCGAACCTGTCCGTGTTGGAGCAGTGTGCAGCTGAAGTCCTGCAGGAACAAGGTAACTCACTTTGCTGCTGACTCTCAGTTCAATGACATGAGAGACATAAGAGCCTCTGCTCCTTATTTAAGGAACAATACACCGAGGGAAGCTTTATGTAATTCTCCTTTAGTCCTGAAGGTGGCAGCACTCACCAGCACTTGAGAGTCACGCTGATATTGTCAATATCAAATACAGCACCGAGCATGTTCATCATTTTAAAAATTGATTTCATCAGATCAATCAATCTAAACTTTATGTTTTAATATCATTCATATAAATGATGAATTTATAAACGTAAATGTTGCATGTGAATAACTGGAGACTGTTATTGTCACCATCAGTCAGATCATCAGAGTATCATCTGTTATCAACTAATTGGGATTTATTATATTTTGCACAAATCATTTCATTGTCCATGTTTAATATTTGATTTAGAGTTTGTGTCTGTGATTTGATGAGTCATTGTCTTGACACTGTCCGTCCCAACACCTCCGGAGCAAATCCTCATGTGAATAGCACATAATGTCAATCTAAATTTCAATGTACTTTAAATATCAGCCCCTTAAACATTTGTTTTCTATCCATCAAAATTACAAATACATAATTTCTTTGCACATTGACAGAAACACTTTTAAGTTGAGTGATCATCATTGAACTGATAACTGAGGGTCAGACTGAATAATAACTGAGGTCATGTTTTGTGAATGTTGTGTCTCAGGCACAGAGAGGTTACTGCTGCTGCTGGGAGAGAAGCCTTCCTCCTCCAGTCCATCGGAGGGCGCTGCCTGTGAGCGGGTCCAGCAGAAAGCAGCGGTCACTCTGGCCCGACTGAGCAGAGACCCGGATGTGGCCCAAACAGCCATCCAGCTCAAAGGTACCACAGCTGAGTGGG
>JAFBJT010003742.1:15821-34807 GCA_016785325.1 Chascanopsetta lugubris | reverse complement strand
AGATAAACAACGATAACCGCATTTTATAAACGAGGCTCACTCAACAAAATCATCAACATGATCGTCAATCCTCATGATCGTTATCAATATTACTCATTTTCACTTTGCTCTGAATCATGTCTCAGGTCAAAGGTCATGTCTGATACACATGTATGTACAAAGTAATCTCTCTCTCTCTCTCTCTCTCTCTCTCTCTCTCTCTCTCTCTCTCTCTCTCAGCCATCCCTCGTCTCATCGAACTCTGTCGCTCTCCTACCGAGAGGAACAACAGCGACTCCGTGCTGGTTGCCTGCCTGGTATGTGTGTGTGTGTGTGTGTGTGTGTGTGTGTGTGTGTGTGTGTGTGTGTGTGTGTGTGTGTGTGTGTGTGTGTGTGTGTGTGTGTGTATGTGTGTGTATGTGTGTGCGGGCACACACACTCAGATATGAACAAACGGCTCCATGTCCTGAATTGAAATGTGCAGTTTAAACATTCTAAGTGTGTGTTTCTGTCTCAGCCTTTAAACATGGAGCATGTGAAACTACACACGCATGTGCTTCAGTGGGAGTACATACCGTATGTGTGTGTGTGTGTGTGTGTGTGTGTGTGTGTGTGTGTGTGTGTGTGTGTGTACAGTACATGAGCGTCCAGTTTAATTAGAACCACAGGGCAGCATTTGAAAAGTGAACATGTGTATGACAGGCCTCTGAAATGTTTAAATATGTACATGTCATGAATAGGACTGAGGCTCCGCCTCCTTCTCTCAGTCTCTGTCTCATCAGGATTATTAAAAGAACATCTTCAGGCCCATGAGGGGGTTTGAAGAGTGTAATGGTCAGGACCTTAATGAGGCCTCCACTCTGCTCCTCACTCCATTCAAATTCATGTCATTCTATTTTATCCTTTTAGCCGAGGGTTAAGGAGTTAGTTCATTTGTAGGTGTTGAATGTTCATCTTCAAAGGAGGCGGAGCTTCCGCTCATCATGTGTAAACCTCTATGTGAATGTTGGGAGCTCCACACGTCGCTCACTTCAAGTCCCACGTCCACAGATTCTCCTCACAGACGACTGACTTCTTCTCTCATGTGGTGAAGCAGAATCACGGTGTGGCTCTTTGCTGCCCCAGTTAATATTATTCCATTTTATTTTATTGATCCAGCCTGTAAGACTTTATTTGTAGCATCTTTTTATCCAATCGATTCTTTTTGCTGGAGGTGCATCAAAATGTTTGCATATATTGTGTTTCCTTAAGCCCAGAACGAGCCTTTACCGATCCTTCATCGGCAGCTGCTCCTCTCAGAGTCGGCGGCCATGTTGGACCACCATGTTTTTACTGAAGGATGGACATCATTAATATAAGAGATAATTAAAGGCTGCGACGGGTTTGTGTTTATGTTGAGAGGAGAGGCACAAGGTGAGAGGTCTTCCACTAAACCCCACACACCGTGCGTGTGTGTGTGTGTGTGTGTGTGTGTGTGTGTGTGTGTGTGTGTGTGTGTGTGTGTGTGTGTCCAGGCTGCCCTGAGGAGACTGGCAGCAGGGTGTCCAGACAGCATTGAAGCGGCCGACCACCAGCAGCTCATCAAACCCCGGCTGGTCGACTCCTTCCTGCTGTGCTCCAACATGGAGGAGAGCTTCGTATGACGCTCGACACGGGACACGCAGAGCCCAACACTCGCGTGTTTCATTCAGCCACGTGTTTGATGCGGGAGTGAGAGGTGTGAGGAAAGTGAGAGAGAAGCAGCAGAGTCACTTTGAACAGAAGCAGAAATGTAAACATATATATAAATATATATAAATATACTGCAGGGTTGAACTGAGTGATGATATGAACTGAATGTGTTGGAGTCTCACACCTGTTCACGACAGAGACACTCTGTGTTTCCACTGTGCAATCGTTCTCGTCCCTGAGTATCCGTAGTATCTGTAGTATCTGTAGTATTTGTAGTATCCGTAGTATTTCCTCCGTGGCTCTGAGAACAGAGATGTTTGACACAGTGAAGTGGATGTTATAGTGGAACGTCTCGGACGATGGTCTGAAGTATTTTCCTCTTCTCTCTGTTTTGACGTGGGTAAGTAAAATGTTTTCGATCCTTCACGACTTTGTTCACTTTACCAGTCACACTTAAATTATTACAAATGTACTGCTCCGCATGTATGTGATGTGTTTACCTTCTTTGACCCGGCACTATCCTCAGTATTTAATTTCTACACATCGAAACATTTGATATGTCGTTGAATAGACTTTGATAAGAAGTGTTTTATGTCGTTTGTTCATCTCAGTCATTTTTTTTTTAAAGGAATCGTATAAGAGAGGCTTCACTTTCACTTCTCTCTATTCAAGGAGAATGAGCTTTATCACATCATTGGAATAAAGACCAGCGTCTCTTTCATGACGGTCGATGTGAAACGTGCTTTTGTATTTTTCTCATGGATCACGGAGTGAGTTTCACACCCTCAGGAGTGACGTGCAGAGGGCCAGAGGGGTGAGTGAGGCGTGGAACGGGCAGGTTGAACCTGTCTTATCTCTTCATGTGTTCATCACACAGAGAAGATCCACAGAGGCTCAGCACACAAACAGGCTCAGAGTCCAAACACCTGCCGTCCCCCAGGAGGCCCCACGGACCCCACTGACCCCTGTCCTGCAGGACACGTGTGTGACGTCCAACTCTCCAGCAAACCTGGAGTGTCTTCACCCAGCACTCATCAGCTTTTCACACTGAGAACTCATCCATTCATCCATCCATTCGTCCACTCATTCAGTCTCCACACAGCTTTGGAGAGGCAGAGCTGCAGTGTGTCCGCTCACGATGGAGCAGTGAAAGGCGAGGACATGTCCTTGCTTTGTGATGTGCGATGAAAACACTTCCTGTCCTCAGAGAGACAATCGAAGCCTCCTCCTTCTTCTTCTTCTTCTTCTTCTTCTTCTTCTTCTCCTCCTCTTCTTCTTCTTCACCTCAGGGCTCTTGTGCTGAGTGTGGACTTGTTCCCCCCTCAGCAGAGTGGGGAGAGTCCAGCCTCTGTGTTGTTGTTGTTGTCCAGCGTTGACGTGGGACAGAGTTCACAGACCTTTGTGATGAACATGCTCCTGATGTCTTTGTTCAGAGGATGAAACATGTATGAAGACAGAGGACGACTAAAGACACACACTGAGGACAACACACGCCCTTCTCATTCTGCTCTGCTCCTAACAACAACAACAACAACAACAACAACAAGTATTAGAACTCTGAGCTGCTGCTGTTCTCCTCCTCAGTGTGGAGGGACACACACACACACACACACACACACTCACACACAGACAAACAGTCTTCACTGACCACACATTAGAGACAGTCTGTGTGGGACCGGATGTGAGGACTCGTCCTCTCACAGAAGGACACATGTCTCTGTGAGTCTCCTGAGACGTGAATATTTCATGTGCCACATCTTTTGCTTCCATCTTGGAGGAGTCTCTCTGCTCATTACTGGAGGAGGAGGAGGAGGAGGACAACATGTGTCCCTCCTTTAAGAGGAAGTGGCTTTGTAACATTTGGACTTTTGAAAATGAAAAAGCCTCAGATCAGAACGCGGATTCAAAACAGAGACGTTTCATATTTAAACACAGCAAACCACAGAAGCCTGTGGATCCTTGTTCACACACTTCTGTCCCTGTGTGACCCCATGTGACCTCCTCCGTCCCCATGTGACCTCCTCCGTCCCCATGTGACCTCCTCCGTCCCCATGTGACCTCCTCCGTCCCCATGTGACCTCCTCTTCCCTCTGACCCTGTTCATCTTGTGGTGATGGTCGTCTGAACCCGCTCCTCACAGTGATCACACGAGGCTCCGCCCCCTGTGTCAACACCTGATCTCATTCCCCCTCCCCCTCCAATCTAAATACGTACATAAATACATAAATCACATCCCATAATGAAGATGACATCATAGAAAATAAATAAAATGTTTTTATTCTATCATGATGACTTCACTTCATAAAGGCCTTCAAGACACACACACACACACACACACACACACACACACACGACCTGTTGGACAGCTAATTAAGAGTTCACTGATGCGTGTGTGCATACGCGTGTGTGTGTGCATACGTGTGTGTGTGTGTGGGTGTGTGTGTTCCAGCTGACTCCAGTTAAACTCCCTCTGGGATTTTAATTGGAGGGAAACGACCACAACACTGAAACACTGAGGGTAAATGAATATTAACAGCCTGTGGTCAGAGTCAGAGTCAGCGGAGGATAAAGACTCGGAATAGTTTTACACTGAAGCTGCTTCACATTAACACGTCATTAAATCCCAGCGGGGGTCTGAAGTTCATCATTTCCACCTGTAGACGAAGAAAAGTCTCCGAGGGACCTGGGCTTTACAAACTGTCTGTGCTGCTCGAACATCTCCATTCAACATTCAATAAATATGCCACTGTCAGAGTCATATCTCAATTCAAAGATTCCAATAAAATAATAAATTCAGATGCTTCTGTGATATTGTTTTTGGCTGATGATGGTCCGAGTGGACGAATATGAAAACATAACAATGATGAGACGAGACTGAACCTCAGAACCATAAAAGGCACTTTTCATACACCAGTCAAAGTCCATATTATAATGACAACAAATACGTGAATGAATGAATTCATAATAAAGAGTGAGGGTGAGTGCACATCATTCATGTGTAACCTCTGAATACCTGAGAACCAGCCGCTTGGATTCGCATGTGGTGAACTCGTCCGTTCACCGTCCACAGATATTGATACTTCCGGACGTCAGCGAGACGCCACGTGACTGTGGATCGACAGTTCGAGCGGCGTCCTCCCACATTCGTTGTCTTTGAGCGACGAACCCATCGAGGAGTCACGTGCAGAGTAAACTTTACTTTCGCTGAGTCTTCAAGGTAAAACAAAACGCTCCCTTCCAAAGAATTCCTCGCGGACTGACATGAATTTGTGCGATTGTTGCCTGAGTGCACCTTAAATTGTTGGGCGGCGGGAGGTCGCGGCGCGTGGGTCACGTCTCGCGCACAAATAAAAGCTGCTTTTTTGTCTCAAGACGCGCAGCCTTGATGGAATGCTCAGCTTATTCAGGGCTGCAATTTATTTTCCACGCCGTCGAGTCGAAGCTAAACAAAGGTGATTAATGTTCAGTCAGAGAAAATGAGCATTTTCAATCTCTTCTGCCTTGACTGAAATAATTCACTGTCAGAGACGGAAACCTCCTCGTGTGGTGATTAACATTTGAGTCTTTTACTTTCAAAGGCTGGTTTTATTCAATCTGGATCCTCCCTGTGTCCCGTGCGTGTGTGTGTGTGTGTGTGTGTGTGTGTGTGTGTGGAGTGAATGCTCACGGCCATGTGTAGTGTACAGGTGAACCCACTCAGTCTGTGACCTTGGGACAGATGCAGGGGTCAGAGGTCACGGAGCTCGTGTCGGTCTCAAACACCCCTCAGTCTGCACTGTTCCAGACTCTGAGCTCACTGCCGAGGATGGTTATACCCCCCCCCCCCCCCCCCCCCCCTCCCCAGCCCCCATCATTAAAGTGTCCACCACAGCTGCCCCCCCCCACACCCCCCCCCCCTCCACCCCAACCCCCCGGTCTCTCCGTCTCTGGAGGTTTGTGGACAGATTGTTTCTCCTGCAGACGACGAGGCAGCAGGATTGTGTTTGTTGTTTCTGTCTGTCTGCCCGTGACTGCAGACGGTAGCAAACCGCGCGTGTGTGTGTGTGAATGAGTGTGTGTGTGTGTGTGTGTGTGTGTTAAGTGTCTGTGTCCACAGTTATGACGGCGAGGATCATGTAACAGCCTCCAGGATTCACAGCAGCGCCGTGCTCCGGTCTCCTCAGCGCTCAGAACCTGGAGGAGCATGTTGTGTTGTACAAACCCTCACGTGAGGAGGAGCCAGGACTCGGAGATCAGCCGGGTTTTATCATCGTCTCTTTGATGCAAATGTCAAAGAACATGATTTTGAAGCAGCACTCATCTCATCTCTCATCCTGGGGGTTTTTAGATGAGGTTTCCAAACGGCATCTGAATGTAAAGTCCGAGGATTCAATTGGGTTAGGCTCTCTGCTCTTCGGCACGATTGAGCATGTAGGCTCCGCCTCCTCCTCCTCCGCCTCCTCCTCCGCCTCCTCCTCCTCCTCCTCCTCCTCCTCCTCCTCCTCAGTCGCACATAGAGGCATTACCTCTGGGAGCGGTGGGTGAGGGCAGGTGGATGCGGAGTGGACGGGGCAGTGGACGCACGTCTCTCAGATACAGCACAGAGAGTTTTCTTCGGCCTCCATCAAACATCAGCAGCACGGAGGGCAGATCTGTTGATCCTCCACACATGAAAGTGAATATGTAATTAACATTCTATAATTGCTGCCTCTCTCTCTTTTTATTTCAAGATGAAATGATGCCAGTTCTCTGCCAAGCCAAGGTCACAGGCCCCAGCCTCTGCTCCACATGTTTAATGCAGGAGGACGGGATGTGAACACACGTACAGCTGGTATGGAGCCGGATCTACACCCACAGCTGATGCGGCTTATTTTGGTCCGTGGAATATGTTTGGTTAAATCGCTGTGTGGCATTATGATCCAATATTATTCATCAATATTCAGCGTTATTGATCATTTCCAAGGTAACATTTAGAAGAAATGCCACCTTCTCTCTCTTCATTTCCTTTATCCATCTCACAGGAACAGACGATCTGCGTGGTTCTGCTTGGTCCTCTGGGAGAACCCATGTGGGCAGAGACATGGACATCATGGACATCAGGGACATCGGGGACACCAGGGACATCAGGGACATCGGGGACAGTGGACACCTTACACTCTCACTCTCTCTCTGTGGTGAGAGTCTCTGTCAGTGTCTCAGATGAAGTGGAGCTTCCTGGTTGGTCCTGATGAGCTCATCCACTGTGGCTGAGGTGGTTTGGCAGCGAGAGAGAGAGAGAGAGAGAAAGTGAGAGTGAGCTGTCAGGGGGCGATCGAGGAGTAAGTTATATATGTGCCGGTTCTGACTCTGGTGCCAGTTTGATCCTTCAGTTAAATGAAGTCTGAGCTGAACCCAGTAGATGACTGTTCCCAACCAAGTTTGATATCTGATATTGTATAAATATATAGAATATTTTCCTTCCACCAGTTGAGGGAGGAAACTATTTATGTATTTTTTTTTGTTTTAATATTAATATTCCAACTTGTTTTCAGCCGGACTCTGTGAGTCAGAGTGGAATGACGTGTTTACCTTCACAGACCTGAAGCTGCAGGAAACGACAAACAGGAAACACGCAGCCTCTTTGTGTCTCCCTCAACACCTGACACGTACATGTCACTTTCAAATGGTAAGTGTGTGTTTTCTTCTCATATGTAGATCAACATTACCCTGCCCCCCCTCCCCCCCCCCTTCCCCCCTCCCCCCAGGTGTCACCCTGGTCCCATAATGAAGAGGCAGAGGTTTGCCGTGTGGAGCCGCAGTGAGCGACGCACAGACTCCGAGTATTAAATGGACAAAGTGTGGGCTTCAGTATCCAGGAACAGGAGCCTGCACCTGGTGATTACTGCTGCTGACTACAAACTCAAATGACATTTGTCTGACACTAAAATTGGACACTAACCGTCTGAAAGCCGTCTCCATTGGCCCGGAACAAATGTTGGCGTGTCCCGACAGTTTAACACACTTTCCCCCTGAATGCACGGAGACGGCGACGCCGTCCTTTGGCTCGGGGTAATGGCCCCTCATTGTTGGCCGCAAAGGATGCGGCGCTATTCATACCGGTGGATGATTGAAAAGAAAATTGAATCCCTTTTGATGTGATAAATGTGTCTATTACTGCATTTGCACACAAAGTGTGGGTGTAAATTATAGAGGGGAGCAGAGCTCAGGGGAAAATACATAGGGACGGCATATTTGCCATCTTTGATTTGGGCTGAAATATAAATATACTGTCCGGATGAAATGAGTCCCGGCTCTCTGATTCTCCCACAGGAACTCCGCAAATCAAAGACCTTGAGAGCTCCAATTGTACGACGATATAAAAGGTTAAATATCTGCATAGCTGTCTCTGCACACGGACGTTTGATAAAGGACACCAATAATTCTCTGCTTTCATAAACTTCACTCTGCACATTTCTAAACACACTGGCATCTCATTATTTTCATGTGTGAACACAACAGCTTCATTCTTTGGCTGATGACTCCAACAACAACATTCTGCTTCACTGCAGTCAAACTTCCTGTGGATATGAAAATACATTCTTCCATCCGAGAGACTCGTTCTTCTGACGAGGGTTCACAGATCTTCAGACGCCAAAAAATGTATGACAACAATCAATAGGCACAATATTCAAATGTGTTTACTCACAGGCCTTCAAACAACTGGATTAGCAATGTTGCCCATTTTCACATGTTAACTAGAAACCAAACCCACCATGGTGACCTGTCCATGTCCCACACAGGTCCCTGTTTTACCTCATATATATACAAATATGTATGTATATATATGTGTATATGTATGTATATGTATATATATATATTCGAACCATGGACAATACTTAATTCCTGTGAGAAATAAAAGTGATGCAACAACATAAAGTCAGTAAATAATAAAACTGTTGGAGAAGTGGCCCATGATTCTCAGGTCATGACCCTGAGTTAAAGGTCAAAATTTTACTACTAAAACTACAAAAATGAAAAATTTTACAAAAATAAAGAATAAAAAGAGGAAACATCAACAACATTGTTGTGCGTCCGCTTTGTGTTACGTTTTATAAATGGTTGATTCTCAAGGCTCAAAGGCCTGAAGTTAATGTCTGTGTTAGAGAAGAGACAAAGACAGAGAGCTGTCCACACAACACTGTGTGTGTGTGTGTGTGTGTGTGTGTGTGTGTGTGTGTGTGTGTGTGTGTGTGTGTGTCCCTCCTGTGCAGCTCTACTTAAGCACACATACTGTAACACAAACACTGACTCCATCATTTCATTCTGACCCCTACATATTTAATGGAGACACTCATCTCTCCTTCAACACACGTCTTTGATGCTGAGACGTCTTTGATGGCGAGTTCATTTCATTTGCAAAGTATTCACTTCAAGTCCATCACCACATTCCTGACTTCTAGGCAATTATGCAAAATGGTAAACATTGGCCCAACTTCTGAATAATTGAGGAGACTGAAAACATGCTGCTCCAGTGTTTATGAAAGTGGTTCAGTGTTTACAGAGTGATTCTGTGCAAACCTTCCAACATTAAAGGTTCATGTTGTAATGAACTCGGCTCACCACACTGAAGCGAAATGGATTTTCTGGATCATACCACGACGGCACGGGTCAGACAATAGACTCCGCCCTCGGCCGCTCCCTCACATCTGCAGCACATTAACTCCACTTCACTTCGGCGGAATCAAGTGTGGCCTGACCTCTGCGCACGGCCGAGGGGAAGTCTGCAGCTCGCTCACTTCCTGTCTGAGCAGAGAGAGAGAGAGAGAGAGAGAGAGAGAGATTGGGAGAGAGAGAGAGAGAGAAACTCTGATTTCAGTTTGGACACCTGACTCCTCAGTGACAATAAAGTCCAGCTCATTAACCCTCGTTTTTGTCTTGCAGGTGATTCGACACTTCAGCGATTTTGCTCATGTAGTTTCATGGACACATTTCCTTTTGTTTCGTGGCCAATTTGCATTTTACAGCAGAATCAGTTCCTTTGCTCACTCACAACTATTTCTACGGTTTCTTCAAACACGCAGAGCAGTAAAGTAAAAGCCTTTTTCTAAAAGAGGAGGGAACATTCCAAAACCGACCACAGTGAAGCTGAGCTCGGTCCTCAGCCCTACTGCTTCAGCTGGGACCATGGACATTCTTCGCACGCCGACGTTCACCTGCAGATATCTGACATAATAACTGACCCCGGGCTGACACAAGCTCTGGTTGGAGAGAGTCCGACTTTGTTTCGACTCGCGCAATCATGGACATCGAAAGAAGATTTGAAACATTTGCATAATGCCCCTTTAAGAAAACTTTAAGAGGCCAAACGTTAACCAGCGGCTCCCGGGGCTGAGGCTCTGGCCCAGAGCCTCAACCAGCTGAGTTAATGAGTAAACGGAGCAGCGGTGGATGGAGATGCCCACAGGAACATTGGCCCCTGATAAGAGCCGAGCCGCTGCTGCCGCTGCTGCTGAGTCACCGGACAGTGAGTGACACTCACGCGTCCGGTGGCTGTGGAATAATCCCGAGTGGGTGGACATCGGGCCCGGGTGGATTCGTTCGGGAGAGGAGCCGAAGAACTGGTTAGTCAGGAAGAAGCGAGCAGCAGAAAGAATCCCGCCTGAATGTCACCGAGCAGAGAGTGAGCTCACGCCCGCTGTGACAACATGAGCATGGGACCAGCACCTGCCGACGGGAGCCTTCTCCACCTGGACCTCCACATACATGAGCGCGACCCATGGACCGGGATCCTGGAGCTCCTCCGACACCTGCGTCCTCACTGGAAGACACAGGACATCAAGACCAAGGTGGGTGGGTGATAAACCCTCACATCCACGACCGGAGCGTACGTTCACTGACTTCAAGACCAGGAGGTGGAATCTTCGTGAAATGCGGTTTTTACATCGAGTGTCGCATCCGATCAGAGCTGATCGTTTGCTGTGCGTGTTGTTCAAGTTTGTGCTGATGCTGCGTCAGGTCGTGTTGGTGAAAGCAGGGAAGGATGTTTATTTGTTCAAGTCCCAAAATGACCTGGGAATCTCAGCCAGCAGGTTGTACGTTCACTGCCAGCAACCATGTCAAAACCTACAGAACCAGTGTGTGTGTGTGTGTGTGGGTGTGTGCAGGGTGGGGTCATGACCCAAGATAGCGATCCATGGATGTTTGTGTACTTTTGATTCAGTTAGACCGTGAATAAGAGGCTCAGGTTGACTTCAGCTGTGTCATGTATTCATCGCTGTGTTTGTATGTATTTTTAAAATGTTGTGTAACTGTAACTAATACACAAACATCAGCTTTGTGGATTGAATTTGAGTCCGAAACAAAAAGAGAAACTGTTGCTCCATCATACGGAAGATTTATTAAGTACAATTCAAAAGGTTAAAGACTTGGTTTAGGTTTAGGTTTGAGACTTGAATATTAAGATATGATGTCATCTCTGCTTCATGTTGCACTTTATAAAAACCAGTCACCTCTGACCTTTGTACCAGAGCAGAAAACCCGGGGTGGCGCTCTGTGTTTTTGAACCCTGAGAACAGAAGATTGTGTTCAGAGGAGAATCATCATCACTTCCCAGTCCCATGAGCAAACAGCAGCTCCAATCTTTCACAGAGATTGAGTTTATGTTTGTTAGGTGACGGCACATCGGCCCTGTGACCTCCATCCACAGCAGGTCCAGTAATGTACACAGAGGAGTGGATGTTCCACTGCAGCCCTGTGG
The DNA here is from genome assembly GCA_016785325.1 of Chascanopsetta lugubris. NCBI lineage: Eukaryota > Metazoa > Chordata > Actinopteri > Pleuronectiformes > Bothidae > Chascanopsetta > Chascanopsetta lugubris. Next base: position 23,442 of record JAFBJT010003742.1, on the reverse strand, counting down.
GACACACGGTTCCTGTCATCATGTGTTGTGGTCATGTGACTGGAAACAGGCCCCGCCCACTCACACACCTGTGCTTTCACTTCCTCTTTATTTATTCTCAGTGACTGTGCTCTGTCCTCACATGTATCAATACTGTATTCACACACACACACACACGTCTTTATGTCATCGTGGGGACCATGCTAATTTGGGAGGACCCCCGTGCAGCCCTTTAAAGCCAGTGGAGGGCGGGGCTATAGGTCAACATGTCATGGTTTACTATGTTTGTGGGGACCTTCGAAATTTGTCCAGGGTACTCTTGAGCAATAATGGGGACATTGGAGGACGCATCCTGAGTTATTTTTGAGGGGAGGGGCCTAAATGCCCTCAAACTGTATGGATTTGTCTATTTCAGACACTCTCTCCCCCTCTCTCTCCCTCTCTCTCTCTTTCTCTCTCTTTCTCTCTCTCTCACACACACACACACTGGTTGATGTGAGTGGACCTTCTCTCTCCTGCAGACTTTCACCGAGGGCATCACCAACCAGCTGGTGGGCTGCTTCGTGGGCTCCCTGGAGGAGCCCGGCTGTGTCCTGGTGCGTCTGTACGGTCGGATGACGGAGCTCTTTGTGGACAGGGGCCGGGAGGTGGAGATGTTCCAGCTCCTCCACTCCCACGGCTGTGGACCTCAGATCTACTGCAGCTTCCAGAACGGAATCTGCTACGAGTTCATCCGAGGAACCGTCCTGGACGATGAGCTGCTGCGACAGCCGTCCATCTACAGGTCTGACCGTCAACACCCTCACCTGTCTGCTTCACAGAGACCTTCAAACACATGTGCTGCTTGTATATGGACCTTCTTTAAAAGCCACAGTACTGCGCTGGACATCACTCTGTCCACTGTCCACCCAGGCTGGACATCACTCTGTCCACAAGCTGGACATCGCTCTGTCCACTGTCCACCCAGGCTGGACATCACTCTGTCCACAAGTTGGACATCGCTCTGTCCACTGTCCACCCAGGCTGGACATCACTCTGCCCACTGTCCACCCTGACTGGACGTCACTCTGTCCACAAGCTGAACATCACTCTGTCCACTGTCCACAAACTGGACATCACTTTGTCCACTGTCCACAAACTGGACATCACTCTGTCCACTGTCCACCCTGACTGGACATCACTCTGTCCACAAGCTGAACATCACTCTGTCCACTCTCCACAAACTGGACATCCCTCTATCCACTGTCCACAGCCTGGACATCACTCTCTCCACTGTCCACCCTGACTGGACATCACTCTGTCCACAAGCTGGACATCACACTCTCCACTGTCCACAGGCTGGACATCACTCTGTCCACTCTCCACAAACTGGACATCACTCTCTCCACTGTCCACAGCCTGGACATCACTCTGTCCACTGTCCACCCTGACTGGACACCCAGGGCCATGACACACATCCATCACCTGGCTCCACCCACATCCCCTCTGTGGGGAGTAGCCAGAAGACTTCATGTCACTGCTGAGATGCTGAAGAATGAGCACTGCACAGGTCAAAAGGTCACAGATGCAGCATTTAAAAAGAACTAGGGGAAGAAGATAAGAGCAGTAAATGGAAAGGGAGTTGTGTGTCCGCGGTGATAATGGTTGTTTGTGAAATCACAGCCTCATGTGAGGAGATGTTCTCCTCTCCACAGACTGATCGCAGCAGAGATGGGGAGAATCCACTCGATCCGGCCTCAGTGTGGAGCAGCTGCGGAACCTCTGCTCTGGACTAAAATGTCCCACTTTCTCACGCTGGTACAGAATAGAACCAACAACCTCCCGGCTCGGCAGACCTGCACTAAAAGGTAACACAATCACACCTGTGGACCTCCGGTGGTCTTCCTCACTTCACTCGTGTGTGTTGAAGGTGCAGTGCGTACGATTTGTGTCATTTTGGTCACTTCCAGAAATATCGCAAAACAATGACATACTGATTCTCGTGAATCTATAATCATGTAAACGTTTTGTTTTTTCTCCATTACCCTTAAATGGGCCCATTAATGTGTATTGTTATGAGGAGTGGGTCCTCTCTACGGAGGCTGCCATGTTTTCACAGTAGTAAAAGTGGACGTACTAAACATGTTTAGAGTTTGAATGTCAACTGAAGTCGACCACAGGTTCTCCTTCATGCTCAGAAGGTCGAGAGTGAGGGCAACTTCACCCCCGGATGTCAACAAATGTTACACACTGCACCTTTAAAGCCTTTTGCTCTTCACACTTTGAATCATCCTCTTCTTGACTTTCTCTTACTTTTCCAATATAACAGTGCAACGTACGAGTCAGCAGTCCTCGCACCATCATCTGCTCGTAGTGATGGTGTTTGGATGGAGCACTCGTCATGTCACCATCAGAGTCTGGTTCTCTGCTTCTGTGTGTTTGTCTCACTTTGACCAGAGCATCACTTCAAGGTCACGTGATCTTTGAATAAATCCAACTAGGTCCATGACATGACATATTCAAAGTATGCGGAGTCGTGTTAGGAGATGTGTGAGCAGAGCTCTCCTCAGCTCGGTGATGGATTGTCGAAGTTTGATGGAAACCAGAAGCAGTTTCCACATCTGACGGTTCCCCCACCGATCATCTTCTTATCGGACCTGCCCTCACTTCGCGTCTCTTTCCCCTCAAACGCATTCGTTGTCCACATCTCACTCTCACCATCATCTCCCCACGCTCACCTCCTCTCACCATGTGGACGGAGCCGGTCTCTGAGCCCCTCATTGGTCAGAGGGCCCAGGTGGGGGCGGGGCCTTCGTGGCAATGGTTGCGCTATCTGTGACAGGGGTGACGGGGTCACGGGGTGAGGGGTGGGAGGGCCCACGGAGAAACAGACACTGGGCCGCGGCTTCCTGCTGCTCGCTGCTTATCACTCAGTGTTTATGTTTGTGTGGACGAGGTCGAGAGTCCAAGCGAAGATGGAGCTTTAAAACGTTGGACCGAAGCAGTTTGTTACAGACGAGGTCGTTGGCGAGGAGACGGGCCGAGGAGGAGAGGGATCTTTAGTGATAAGGAGTTCGAACAAAAGAGTTATTTCGCGTGTTTGTTGGAAAGACGAGAGACAGAGCGAGTTTCCGCTTCCTGTCATTTCTCATCGTGATTCATCTCAGAGTTCACTTCAACATCTTCCCCAACAACTTCCTATAGTTATTGTATGTTGATACATTTCTGTTTCCATCCTGTTTGTGACTGGTTTTCAGTGTTAGAACAAACCAGTGTTTCTGATGAAACACTTGAACATACAAACTGCACCAAATGTAGAGGACCAATAGATGGCGCTGCACTGTGAGACATGTGTGTGTGTATGTATGTGACACAGTCTCTGCAGCTCACACACACACACATCAGGATGAAGACCATCAGTGTGAAGTACAGATGCTTCAGCTCAATGCTCAAGTTAAACATTAAAGATAAAGAGTTTCATTTAAAGAGCTTTTTCTTTAGTGTGAAAACTGCTGACTCGTGTTGGGGTACGGGGCAGTTTTCTAATGGTTCAAATGCTGATATCAGATATTTATGTTATTTATTTACAGTGAGAATATATAAATCATTTTATAAACAATGGTTCAGAATTCTTACTTTCAACCTGGACAGGGTCCGAGACAGAAAGAGGAAAATGAGCCTGAGGCTTTTTAAACGGCATCAGAGAAAACTTTTCGTGACATGAAAAGAACCCAGGAGAAGAGCAGGCTTCAGACTGAAAGTGCAAATAAGATATTTATTTCACGAAAACAGACAAAGGTCTTCAACACTACAATAATATCTATGAAGACAAACTGGAAATTACTCATAACGAGGAAGACTAGAACAACCAAAGACCTAACCAACACAAACCAAACAACAGAAAGGATGAACAAAAAATGCTGTGCAAAAAGACACAGGACAAAAAAATCTCACACGGCAAAACACAAAGTAGAAAAATGACAAGAACAAAAAAAGCTGGCGGCTCAGGATCAACCACAAGGAACGACAGGACAACAAGACATGGGACAACACAGACTATATAGACACAGGGTGATGGGACACAGGTGGAGCACATTAGGGGGCGGGGCTGACAATCACACAGGTGGAGCACATTAGGGGGCGGGGCTGACAATCACACAGGTGGAGGACATTAGGGGCGGGGCTGACAATCACACAGGTGGAGCACATTAGGGGGCGGGGCTGACAATCACACAGGTGGAGCACATTAGGGGGCGGGGCTGACAATCACACAAACACAAGAGGCAGGAAACCAGAGGAGAGTTAACTCTTCAAAATAAAAGACAGGAAGTGCGAGACAGGAAAGAAAGGACAGTGACGTGAACTTGACACAGCCGCTGAGGACAAGAGAGCAGACGTGGAGACCTGAACGTGGATCTTTCCAAACTACGTGACTTGATTTAAAGCATGACTCGACACTTGACTCGACATTAAACGAAGAGCATAAACATGAATCATTCAACACATGACAAGACGAACATTAATGATGGGACATGACACTTGTGCACCGCAGCGACTCCCAGTGATGGAGTGAATGAGTGAATGTGTGAACGAGTGAATGTGAGGAGCTTCAGAGGAAATGAGACGAAAAGCTGCGAGAGAGAGAGAGAGAGGGAGAGAGAGAGAGAGAGAGAGAGAGAGAGAGCAGAAAGAGGGTGCACCTGCAGAGGAGGTCTTCAGCTTTTAAACCCCCCTGCTGTGCAGAGAGAGGGAGAGAGAGAGAGAGAGAGGGAGAGAGAGGGAGAGAGAGAGAGAGAGAGAGGAGGGGGGATGGAGCGAAAGAGGCAGCTGTGAGGCTCAGAGAGAGAGAGAGAGAGAGAGAGGCTGGTAGATAAAGAGCAGTAGAAGTCAGAGACGAGGAAAGAGAAGAAAAGAAAAGCGATGGAGAGGCAGAGTGCGCCAGGAGCACGTCCCACATCCACCTCCACAGATAATAACAAGATTCTTCTGGATTATTCAACAACTATTTGCATCTCAAAACTCGGATTAAACACCCGATGCATGAAAACGCAGGAAATACAAACTGCATCACTTAGTTTCACCTCCGAGGTAAACGTTTGATCAGCCACCGAATCTTACAGACCAGATTCAAGCATTTCTGCACATTGCTACTCCCCCCCCCCCCCCCCCCCCCCCCCCCCCCCCCCCCCCCCCCCCCCCGACAGACAGGTGGCGCTGTCACGTGCACATTCCGAGGGAGATGAGATGAATTCAGCATCATGGTGAAATGAAAGCTTGTGTGTCTCAGAGGAGCATGAAAGGTAAACCGACACAATCATCATCAGAGAGGCGACAGGTAGAGAAAGCCCCCCGTTGCCACGATGAACGAGCATGGTAAAGGGGAGGGGGGGGGCGGGGGGGTGCTGAAGAGGAGGCAGCCAATCAGGATGGATTTGAAGGAATCAAAGATTAGAAATCAAAGCTGGTTTGAATGTCACGCTGAGCCGCTGATCGGCTGTTATTCGCCCCAAAAATGAAGCTGGAGGGAAACCTGTCTTTAAAGTTTGGTGATGTGATTAAAGATCATTTCACCTGTCTGAGTCGAGGGAATCGGCTCAGTGCCTCTGAAGAATTAAAGACCAAGAGGAGAATTCCTGTCTATTCATTACGGAGGAAACTGATCACATGGTTTTCATACGAGACGAGGCTCAGTCGAAGTTTTTACCCGTGTAACCAAAGTCTAATGAAAACTTCCCCACGTCTCCTGAGAAACTTCAGCATAAATATCACATTTTATAGCAATGAAATGACTTGTTATTGTCTGGATGTTACATTTATATTATGAGATTATGGATTAGACACCGACTCCTATTAATATGCAGATTGACATCTTAGTGTTGATCCGTATAATATCAAATTAAAAATGTAAAAATTTCAAAACAGAAATGAGCTAAATAAAACAAAATAAACTTTTCAGAGGCCACTGCGCAGCCTCTTCATTGACCCTCAATCTACTTCCTGTTTGCACTAACATCACATGATGGTCAGAGCCTAATATGAGGGAATGAGAGGGACATTTCCTACATCAACCAATCACGAGTGACTGGGGCCTGCTGGCCAATCAGAGCAACCTGTGAGGGAGGGTATAGGGAATAAAAACAGGGGCTAGAGTGGTGGACAATATGAGTATACCTCAGCATTTCAACACTCTTCACAAGTCATACACATTGAAATTTAAGAGCCAAAAATGTGATTTCAGTTAATGAAACCCTTAAAAACCCTGATAAACGAAGGTAATATTTACCTTTATATGTTATTCTGAGATGTTACTCAGAGAATCGTCGCAATATTAAGAACACTTTCTGCTATTCTATCATTCTAGAGTCGTGAAATATAATTTTTTTAAACGCACAAAAGCAACAGAATCACATATACCCACTGCTTTCCCAACATCACTGCACTTATCTCATATGTTTACATGATCTGAAGCAGCAGGACCACCTTGGCCGTGGATGTGCATTTCCTCTCGGCGCCGTCTCCTTTTGACTGACGCTTGATCTGTTTTCAAACAACCTCAGAGTTGTTGAGCCACGGGGGGGGGGGGTGTATGGAGGGGGGGGGGGGGGGGGGGGGGGGGGGGGGTGTATGGATTCATCATGGCGTGTAGTCAGCTGGTTTCCCCTGAGATAAACCTCACATTAACTTCTGTGAGTGTGTGTGCATGTGTGTGTGTGCGCGCGCGTGTGTGTGTGTGTGTGTGTGTGTGTGTGTGTGTGTGTGTGTGTGTGTGTGTGTGTGTGCGTGTGAAAGCTCTTACTGTTCAGATGTGCCGGCTGGTGGCCGTGTTTCCCGACATGTGGCTCGGGCCACGGACCCCGCCAGCTTGTTGAAAAGACAGAAGTCGGCCCACACCTCCGCTTGCACGGCCTCTCCGTCTCTCTTTCCTCTTGGGTTGCCAAGGTAACCTGCTGAAAGAAAAACATCCCACTTACTGTCTGGACAGCTGAGAGACAGACAGAGAGAGAGAGAGAGAGAGAGAGAGAGAGAGAGAGAGAGAGAGAGAGAGAGAGAGAGAGAGAGAGAGAGAGAGAGAGAGAGAGAGCAGACAGGTCTGCGTACATTATAATTTCCGAACATTTGGCGCGTCTATCTCCGAGCGATGTCGGCGCCGTTTATTCCCGTTCTAACGCCCCAATGTTTTCCCGTTGTCCCTTGTCCAGTCCCGTAAAACATGTTTCCAATGAAACGAGAGAGTTAATCATATGGGTGCCGCACCTGTGCAGCTGCCGTCTCAATGTTCCCTTTCTTCAACGTGTGAAAGCCACACAGGCTGACGGAGGTGAAGCTGATGAGGTGCAGAGGAAACCGCAGAGACTGAGAGAGTTGCCGCCGAACCGACAAGACTTTTCAGGCTGGACACTTTCAAACTGCAAGAGGATTAAAGGAACAGTGTTGTAGGATTCAGCGGCACTCGGTGGCGAAGTTGGGCGTCGCAAGCTGTGCAATCCACTCCTCGGCCATCCCTTACTGTCGTGGAGAAGCTAAGGAGGCGTTCAAAACTCAAATGAAGTACTTTGTCCATTCTGGGCCTCTGGAGAAACATGGCGGCCAGACATGGCGGCCTCTATAAAGTGGACCTGCTCCTGATGTAAATCAGAAGGCTCATTATTACTTCATGAAAACT
>JAFBJT010003737.1:40035-57289 GCA_016785325.1 Chascanopsetta lugubris | reverse complement strand
TGTACTTTACTTTACTTTACTTTACTTTACTTCAATTCATTTAATTTAATTTTATAGATTGGTCTGGTTTTGAATACATTTGTTAAAAGTTAAACACTATTGGAAAAACTATTAAATAATCACCAAATTCTGTTAGAAAAGACAACACATCATCAGAACGAGTAAATTGTATTTAAAAGGTGCAAAACCAAGTTGCTTCGAATACTTTCCTGACTATTTCCTTCACAAGTACATCAATCTTTTATCAGAAAACAAATATTGTCATAAAAAGGTGCCACCTGACTGAGTTCAAGTTTGTGGGTAAGAAAAATATTAGTTGTGTATCTTTGGTTCAGTGCTCACAGATGAGATCAAGCACAAAACAGATTGTCCCTCCTCAGGCTGGTCTTGGTGCATAGCCCTTTATATTTCTTAGTTGAGGCAGACAATAAATTGTAGCTATCATAAATACATTTATAAATACCAGTCATCCGAGGAAAAGTACAATCACTACATCAACAGGAAAACACACACACAACAACAAATTCCTTGAGAACCCTAATGCACTCCCAGTAATTCCTGATCTGATTCACTTCAACACACAAATAACGTATTCAAAGAAAGCAAACAACCCATTTCCTCAGCGCACAGAGTGGAAACATAGCTGCATATCCATTCAAGTAATATGGATATTATTGTCCTCTCACTGATTGTGTGTCGGGTTGGACTGACTGAGCGTCAGATATGGCTGCAGCTGTGCTCTCATGCTGTGCACACACCGAGCTTTTCTCTCCATGATCTCTTCCAGCTTATGGACGTATTCCCCAAACCCCTGTAAGGAGACGAGACAAAGAATGAGGGCGGATAGAAATGTGGGGTCAGTGTGTCAGTGTGTGTGTGCTGTTTGTACAAAAAGAGGTTTAATGTGGAGGACATAAAAAATAGTTAAAGGGATAGATCAGTTTTGGTTGAAGTGGGGTTTATGAGGTACTAACACAATGTACAGCACTCATCACTCCGTTTGCATAAAAACACACATGAAGCACAACAGGATTTACTATTTCTATTGTCAACGGGAACAGGAACGAAAAATGCCAGGTAGCCCGTAAAAAATAGAATTTTAATTGTACACAATAGTTAGAATATTTGTTAACAGTTTACTATGCTGTCTGGCATTCAACTTGTTTGGCACTATATCCTCCATGCATTCTGCTATGTGGATGCAAGGCCAACACAATGAAGTGGAATCTGTTGGTGACCTCATCATGTTCTGTTTGGCCAGTCAGCAAAAACACAACCACGCACCATTTCTTGCAGCACGACAAGGGCTGAATACTGCAAAATACTTCACTAACTTCATTTGAAAACAACCAAACGATCCCTTAAAATAATTATGGGTTTGATTTGTTTCATACCATGTCAGGCTGCTGGTACAGAAGTGTCCCCTCTTTATGGTATAAAGCCTCCATCTCTTCAAGCTGCTCCAAGTGGGCTCTGACAACATGACACCTAAAAACAACATTTAATTCAGTATAATTAGTCTATATTACATCTCTGTGAATAGAACAGGAAAGAATCCCAGCTCAATAATACACACTGGACCTTTAACAGATGGAGTTCTGCCCCTTACTGTGCATGATTCAGGTGTTTGAGGGTGGACAGGTGAGTCGTGGCTCCTCTTTGCCGAGTGTTGATGCTTCCTCCACCTCCCGACTCTGCAGGACCTTTGTTGGACTCATTGGACGGGACTGAATGCACCACGTGACCCTGGTCCAGGACACTTTCTCTATGAATGGAATCTGTTGGTGACTGTGTGGCAGCATCTGGGATTAGATTGCGTGGAGTGGGCAAATGAACAGAGCGTGAGACGGACTGTGTGGCAGGAGGTTGCATAGAGGCACATGTGGAGGGTTTGGTGCCGAGGACCGGGACAGTTTGGATTCTCTGACTGCTTTCTTGATCTATCGGTTCAGCCTCAGGCAGCAAAGGTTTAATCCGACCTGGACACGATAAAAAAAACAAAAACAAACATATTCACAAACACAGTTTCAAACTGTAGTTGACAGTGTAGAGAGTCCACACTTACCAACTCCACGAGTGTCTTTCCCTCGACCGGTGGGACTGATCCCTGTCACAGTGTCAGAGATCCTGAGGAAATTAGCTTGTGGGAGCTTTAAGAAAGAGAAATGAACATCCTCATCTTCAACCTCTGCAAACCTCTCGGTGACCTCCCCGCTTTTATTCTCCGGCGCTCCGAACGCAGGAGAGCTCTGTTCCCCCTGAATGAAGGAGGTTGTGGCGACCTGTTGGTCCACCTGCAGCAAAGAGAGGCTGAGGGGATCCATGGTGTGGCTGAGAGAGTCTGTATCGGTGTCATTATGGGCTAAAGCCGATGTTGGGGCCCTGACGTCTGGGTGGCTTTGAGAGGAAAGCGGACCTCCGCTCAGTTTATTTGAGGTTTGAGCTGTTGCTTTAAACTCACGGAGCGCTGGAGAGGTTGTCGCATCACTTGAAACAGTGGGATTTTGCAGCGGTAGATGCAGAACGCTGGCTCTGGAAGGTTGCGACTGAAGGGAGCGATTGCTGAGCGTATTCAGGGTGAGGGGCGTGTTCACACGTTCGCCGGCTGGCGAAAATGGTCGTTCTGCTTGCGCCCGCTGACGGGCTGACTCGAAAGCACAGAGGCCACGTTCCGTCGCAGCGCTCCACTCCGCATCGCGCGACACTCGTGCTGCTGCCTCAGTCGGCATCGAACCCGTGACCCTGTCCTCTAGCTCTGTGACAGACCAGGCCCGCCTCCTCTCACCTCCACCCATCCCTGCTGGCCTCTTGTCTGACCTCCCTCCCCCCGTTATCTCAGCTGACCTCCATTCGTCAGCGAGTCCTCCTCCGTCCCGAGTTGCCCCCCAGCGACCATCATCCCGCGCGTCACTGCTCGGGGAGAATTCAGTGTCACCGCTCCAAAAGGGCAACCGTCCTCCGTCGGCATCGGCTCTGACCTTCGCTTCAGCGCCGTACACGCTGAGGACGTCTTCCAACGCGGGATGTGTGCGGGCAGATGCTGAGGTTTGGGAATCGTGTTGAAGAGAAGCGGAGGAGGAGACGGATGAACCAAGAGAGGAGAGGAGGTTGTCAGAGGAGGCAGGGGAGGATGTAAACTGCTGCAGCTGCTGGTGATACCATCTCAGATGTCTCCGCCTCTCCGTCTCCCGTTCGTCGGACTTCTTTACATCTCCGTCGCTTCGTTTTTTGACATCATCTCCGCGGCGTTCCTCTTGTTGTGACCATCCCCCTTCCTCCCTCCTGTCTCTGTTCTCATTGCCCAGCTCGGTCACTTTTTCCCTTTGGGTTAAAGAGTTTTGTCCGTCCCTTAAAATACGCCTATCTATTGGATGTTCCAAGTCTGGCCCTGCTCTGATGTTTTGGTCACCGCCTGACTGGTGGTTCGCTCCTCCATACTTCTCATGTTCTAGTCTCCTCATGTTTCTTTCACCAGCTTCTTCCCTCCAAATAGGTGTTAAATGTTCAAGTCCAATTCCCTTTCTGCTCATTGCATTGCATCTGCTGTCCTTTGGTGTGGAGCAGAGGTTTGTGTCCCCCATGGACGGCCTGAAGTTTGGTGACGCAGGAACAAAAGCCTCTCGTCGTCTCCCTAACTTCTGCTTTTTAGGGGGACTTTTACCTCGGAGCCCAAAGCTGCCTCTGCTGCTGCTGCTACTGCTGCTGTTGGACAGGTTGTGTTTGGGGGAGAGTGTCGTCTTGCCCCTTCTTCCTCCTCTTACTCGTCCTTGACCCCTAAGCTCCTTCACCCTATGAGACAAAGTAGATTCAACAGCTGGAGTAGTTGCAGCTAATGTGTTACAGGACATAACAATGGGAAGATGAATTTGGTATCTATAACCACCCCGTTGTAAAAATCAAACCAGAATAAACCAAACCAGGGGAAGTACTTCACAGACAATAATATCCAGTCTCCCTCACTGCATCTACGACACATGCAAGCATACACAAAACACTAACCGGTCAGCGTATCTCAGTGTATTAAGTGTGTGTTCAGCCGCCAAGTGACCAGGTGAAATGTTGGCGATCATACACGTCATTGAATCGCCAACAAACGAGTCTTTCAGAACCTACGATGAGAGATGACAAAGTGGTTTACTGACATGCTGAACTCTGATTGACACTCCAAACAAAATGATTGAAAATGGGTTGTTTTTTTGAAAAATTACCGTCAAGCTGTTACCTGAGTAAGTTTGCTTTGTCGAAAAGGTGTGTGTGACTGCTCCTGATCAAGGGACCGGATACATTCTTTAAGCTGAAAGAAAGAGACATAAAAAGACCAACTTGCGCATGGGACAGTAACACTGTGAGTGCGCGTGCATCAGTCAATCTTACAGCCAACAGGCTCTGGTTGATCTCAGCTCCCTCCATCCGACTCTGCCTGTCTGGATCTTTGGTATCTGACGCCCTCTCACTTCCTGCCAGATCCACGAACCACATCCTACACACTCACACACACACACACGCACACACACACACACACACACACACACACAAACACTGCTTTTTAAACCAATGCCAATGGGCCTGTTTGATCTGCAATACAATATAAATCAAACAAAGCAGTGCTTCAAGGACAAAAATAAAGTCACCAGAGAGAGTGTACAGCATCATCACCATGATAAACAAAGAGCCTGATATCACACTGACCTGCCTGCTGCCTGATGGTTCGGACGCCTCAGCTGAATTTTAAGCAAAGCATGAGAACGAGAAGAAAGTGGATTCACTCCACTGGTCCCCTGTGTGCGCTCCTCTGTTCCCACTGAAATCACCTTTTGGAGGAATGAGGATGAGAGAGATGACGGTGGTCACATCCAACACAAAACAGATCACAGTGTTTTTTCCTTCCTTTTTTGTAATATTGGAAGCACCGAGTATGTTGTTGTTGCATCTGTCAGGAACCCCATGCATCACAGCACAGCTGAACTGAAGTGGCCACTGTACGAGCACCGCACATGAATGAGTATCTCTTACAGTTGGAAAAAAGTCATACAAATCAAATGGAATGTGAAATGACTTGGTAGATGTGTGTTTTTACTGATGTAGAGTCAATTGGCCTGACAGTTTGAGGTGAGTGAGATACGTTTTAAGGAGAGAAGAACCTCCAGCAGTGAGTTGACAGAGTCCACCCTGACGTCACGCAGCCCAGCAATGTGAACCACGCCCTGCCCATCCTCTCTGGCAAACAACCTGGGGACAGACGATCAGAGGGAGAAAGAATTCTGTTAGGTTTCAATCTTTCAATAATTGTATCAGGAGTAGTTTAGAATGGATCAACCAAACAACTTTTTAATGATTTTTAAACAACGGCTACTATCGGTTACATATAGGTTCTCCTACATGTTTGAAAAGTAAGGATGAGGTGAGGGCAGACACATTCTACATCTGTAAAGAGAGCAGCCAGGTCCACAGTAAACGACGGTGCTGAATCAGTTGCATGCAGTTGAAAACCATCCACAAATACAGAAACATATGGCTGTGTCACAATGAAGCAGCTAATGAAAAAAAACAAACACACACACATCGACCGTGTGCACAATACACCGCAGTAATCATGGGCTCACACACCGATACGCACCTTTTCCTGCGGTCCAGCAGGTCATACAGCTGACCACAGTAAATCTCAAAGAAACTGACGTACACCTGCAGAGGAGAGTGCAGGTCTGAGGTGGACAGGTGTGAGAAAATGTCCCTGACTGCCAGCGCATACAAGCCCGGTCTGCCAGTGGATGAGCCCAGCATGGTGTGGGTCTTCCCTGCACCTGTCTGGCCATATGCAAAACAAGTGGCCTTGCCTCTATGAACACACACACACACACACACACACACACACATAAGAAATACAGTATATGTAAGGTTAGGAAGCACAGACTCGTGGTGGCACAGAACCTATTTGCGGAACAGAACTTACCCATTGAGCATGTGCTGCACCAGAGGGAACGCTGTTCTTTGATAAACCTCCTGGTTGGAGCTGTTCTCGCCAAACACCTGGTCGAAGTAGAACCTGTGCTGCAGGCACACGGGGGCAACGGACATTTCAAATATAACTTCACAGAAAACTGCTCGGACAGTTTCAGCATTTCATGACAAAATGGTTTTGATAAATGGCCGAGTGAAATCTGCTGAGTCATCTCTGTACTCTCACCTGCAGCACATACTGTGTGAGATCCACCGCTTCTTTGCTTTCGTGGACCACAACACACTCGTCACTCGAAGTTGTCACAACATCGGCCTCTCGCCTCCTGCTCTCTGCGCGTGTCAGAGGTCTTTTCCTCACACACACGCTGATACGCTGCTCGCCCTCTTGTCTGGCATGCACAGACACACACACACACACACACACACACCAGTCACAGTCATACTCAGGATGATTTAGTCCAAAATAAATAATGGTCTCATGCAATTGTTGGAATACAAAATGACACAGATGCACGTAGCATGTGGTTCAGGGGAGTGTTGAACAGTAACTGGATACATTAAACACCAGACAAGGCTTTATTTTCAAACAAACGAATTCAATGCCTTTCAAGACGTATTCAGGCACATTCAGAATCCATGGGGTTGTGACAGTATTTAACATAACGCACCTTTACGTGTCTGCAATCACAGCAAAATACAAACCACTACCACTCACTTCTTGTGTGGAGCAGAGGGGGAACTGAGCGGGAGTCCATAGTTGTAGCCAGCTCTCCTCTTCCATTCATATGTGGGTGTTGGTTTGACCATGTGTCCTGTGACTCCTTGACTGCGTATTTCTGTATAAAGTCTTTCCTTCTTCAGAACCCTCTTCCGGTCTTTGTGCCCCACGGTTTTCCTGTCGGGTGTCTTTGCCGCTGCAGGTGCAGGCCTGTGGTTCTGCTGGTGGAACGAGACGGACTTCGGAGACAATCCGGTGAGCGAGTCGTACATAGAAACTCCTCCCGTGGCGTCTTCTTCGGTGTTAGACGGACGACTACGATCGTTTGTCCTGTGGTCGTTGCCTCCTTTGCCACGCGCCACGACTCTGCGGCGGTGGAGTTCAGGCTGCTGAAGTGCATCTGACCTCCTGACCTGGACTGGTGCATCATTTCCTGGGTGGACTGTGCAGGCATGAACAGAACCCACGGGACGTGGGGGTTGTTTCTGAAGACACTCAACAGTTTCAGAGCTGAAATCAAGCCGCCTGCGAACACATGACTGTGTGGTGGAAGTGGCTGAATTCACAGTGTCATCCTCTTCATCGCTTTCATCAGGATCTCCACGGTCATCATTGGTGAAACTACCGCCCACGACACCGTCGCCTCCATCAGCACCATACTCATCATCTTCATATTCAAGACTCTCCAGGTCCAGGGCTTTGATCATCTGGACCAGATTGAAGAGTCGAGTCCTGTCCTCCATGGTGCGGATTCCCAGGATGGGATAGTCCTCCAGGGTGATGGATGAGAGGTCAACCGCGCGACAAACCCCCATGGAGGTGAACCTGCAGAGACAGCAGCAAGAGGGGGAAGTCAGAGGGGGGGGGGGGGGGGGGGGGGGGGGGGGGGGGGGGGGTGTGAGTGGCTGTGTGTTCTTACCTGTCATGATGATGCTGCAGCCCCACCGCTCTCAGACACTCATTCAGGCAAAGTGTCATTTCTTCTTCTTTCTTCTCTCTCCACCTGCACAGGGAAGGACGCACATGTTGGGTTAGTCTCTCCATCAGTTTACAAGAAGCATAAACTGATGGAGGCTGCAATAAGTCTGTGAACGGAAGCTGAGCAAAGATGAGAAACGCAAAAATCAAACTAGAAATGCTCCTGACTGCAGCCACGCCACTTTCAACAAGACAATGTGTCCTCACTGTTTCCCTTCCCTCCGTGATTTCTGTGACAGACTCGTGGCCAATGGTGGGTCACTGTGTCATCCCCACCACACTGCACCGGTGTGGGGGTCTGAGCGAAGCACAGGACACTTGGTACGATGCTGAAACATGACACTGGGCGAGGATCGAGCCGGGGAGTGCACAGTGCAGTCATGTCACACATTTCTGTATCGTAGCAAATATGATAAATATAGCAGACGTGGTTAAGCAACTGTGGCCTCTCTGGCTCCTGCAGTCGTATGTTTGGCAGCTGCAGTCATCCCACTTGAAACTTGAGTGAGACTGTATTTATTTCATTTGTGAACTTGTTTTTTTTCTTAATTATCAAGTGACATATTTATACATTGTATACCCTTTTTATTTATGTTACCACATTAAAAATGTGTTACCTGTCTTATTCTACTCAATTTGATTTGTATTATTTTGCTTTGTAATTGTTTTAGACTAAACAGAGGCAGATATTATTATTACATTATATTCATCCACATTATCAATATCAGTGTTTTTTTTTCATGATCACACCTAAAGTTTTTAATGAAGTAATTATTTTGTGTCTTATTTCTGCCGATAAAAAAACAATAATCTTCAACTAAATTTGACTAACTGGTCCTTTAAGTTAGTAGCAGTTGTGTATGAAATGTGTTCATTAACCTGCCCTCCACAACCTTTACCTGGATCCATTAGGTGAGAGAGGTTCATTACTGTGTTCATGAAAACCATGATTCAAATGATCCCACACAGTCTACACAAATGCTGATCCAGCAAAATGACTCACTGTAAACATGGCTGCAGAGCAAAGGGTGAAAGGTATGTGTGTTGAGAGATGTAAATGAGATGCTGTAGACGACCCACATACACACAAACAATGAAGGCCGACAGGTGTGGATTAGATTGCTGATTAAAGCTAAGTACAACCACAAGTTTGTTCTGAAGGAATTTGTGTAAAAAATGTCAACAAAACACAATGTAATATTAAACAACTTACCTTCCAGGTACAATGAACACGGCGGTTTAATTTGCAGGAGGTAAGTGTAGCATTAATTTTTCACTAAGTTGTTAGCTTGAGCGGTGTCACCATTTCCGTACACGGTTGGTCTCCATGACGACGACTAAGGTTCCGGGTACGGCTCAGAGGTGTTTTCCCTCCTGTTGTGAAGTGACGTGAGCGCATCGTCGTCCCTGCTCAGGTGATAGAAAGGGAGGCGTTTGAAACCCGAAGAGACACGGGTCCAGTGGGTCACATTACCGTGGACGACGGTTCAGTATTAAACACACACAGAGAGGGAGAGAGAGAGAGAGAGATTATCCCTCTGTGGGTTTAATGCCGACTGAGACATAAACACCCCCCACTAAACCCTCATGAGACTTTTGTTTCCTGAAGCAAAGTGATGTAAACAACAGCTCCACCCATTGGTCATGGGGACACCATGTTTTTTTTTTTTTTTACTGAAACTACTGCAGGGTATCATTGATACAATAGTTAATAATTATTGTTTGATAGATAAATAACATCAGATTTATTATAGTCTAATGAAACATTCATGCAACTCCACCCATTGGTCATGGGGACACCATGTTTTTTTTTTTTTTACTGAAACTACTGCAGGGTATCATTGATACAATAGTTAATAATTATTGTTTGATAGATAAATAACATCAGATTTATTATAGTCTAATGAAACATTCATGCAATCGAATAATGATCCACCAAAAAGTAATGAATCAACGTTTTATTTATTTTGTGTGAAAAGAATATTTCACCAAAATCTTACTTTAACATCTTTAGTCCTTTTTGCATAGAATTAATAGGACATGAAACGTTGCACTTCCGGTTTACTTTTTTCTCTTTTACAAAATAAGAGTCAAGACCATAGGAAGTGATCGAATTTTAATTTGAAAGCAAGTAGTGTGTTTTTCCGTGTCTGAATTTCCGGTTTGGTTTTCAACGCGGAAATAGAATCAATATGAAGGAATCCACATCCTGTTTTATGGGATGGCGACAGAATCATTCGAAGAGACGAGGTGATTATCCAGCTTGATTAAAATTAAGCACGTGATAGTGACTCGTTTCCGTGCTAACATGTTGTTATGTTAGCATGTAGCATAGCGTTGGTGTCCTCCTCCCCTCTAGTAGACCAACAGAAATGAGAGGGTGACACATGGAGTGAAGTCACAGCTTCGTAGTTTTTACATTAAATAGCACTGAAATCTGTTTTTCTTTATTATTCATTTACAGGGTTGTATCTTTGGATTTGCTCAGTTGGTGTGTGTTTATTATTAATAGAATGTCGCACATGGATGATGTAATAGTTGTAATAACTAATTGAACAGATGATATCACACAAAACTGTACGTCTCTGGTCTAAACTGCCCAGTGGATAAGAATTATGTTAAATTATTTCAATTTCAAATATAGTAATTCTAATGAAATGAAGAATAGTCAAACTAATAATCCATGTATGAAGAATCATCTGAGTGGAAGGATTATTGATTTCATTACCCAGACATGAGCCCTTTAAATTGAGTACAGCGGCCACCATGTTTCACCTCCATGTTTCTACAGTAGCCCAGAATGGACAAACACATTCGTTTTCGAGTTTCAATTATATTTGAAAGCTACAACATGTCTCCCCACATGCTTGGAAGAGAAGGGTGAAGTGAGCACTTGTGTGAACTTACCACTAGATGTCGTTGAATCCTACATACTGTGCCGTTAATGACAGATCACATTTAAACCGTCACATCATTTGTCCACAGGAAACCTGCGTTGAGAAGTGACCAACATGTCGTCTAAGGAGGAGACCTCTCCAACTGTGTCTTCTCCCTCTCTGTCATCATCTCCCTCTTCCTCTTCTTCTCTCTTCTCCCCCTCCTCCCCATCCTCATCATCACCTCCCTCTACCTCACACTTCATTGGGAAGAAAGAGGACATTGTGAAGGCAGGGCGTGTGACCAAGCTTGTGAATGGATGCAGAGATGTGCTGGTCCTGTGCCACCAGGGGCAGCTTCACGCTATGGACATCCGCTGCTACCGTGAGTGTGTGTGTGTGTGTGTGTGTGTGTGTGTGCATTGAAGTGATTGAAGGTTAAATAAAGTCTGAACCCAACAGTTCTAATGACTATTGTTATTTCTATGTCAGATGCAGGTGGTGTGTTACAACATGGAGACATTGAGGCGAGTTCCGTACTTCTCTGAATATTCAAATAAGTAAAGAAAAAAACATTGTTTTCCTGTAAGACGACTGAAGCTGCTGCTATTTGATGCCATCTCTCTGTAATCCCCATATTTCTGTCACCATCAGGAGTTCGATGGACGGTTGTGCATTGTGTGTCCGTGGCACAAGTACAAGATCACACTGGCAGAAGGGGAGGGGATTTACCAGGCTGTGGACGATCCCACAGCCAGACCCCTGAGAACTCGTTGGCGCTCCAAGGGCGTGAAACAGAGGATTCATAAAGTCACTGAGATCAATGGGGATGTATACGTGACACTGAACGACTCCACGGAGGCCATTGAGTCGGATGTTTACCAGGCTGAGAGATTCAGGACTTTGTCACTAAACACTCAGAGGCCCAAGAACTAAGACAGCTCCGTGATTATCCAACACAACCAGACTGGAGAAGTGGAGGATCAACACTGTGGGGAGTGGGTGACCCCAAATGTGTTTATGTTTACATTTGAGAACATTTGGATCAATTACATAATATTTGGATTCATATTTTTGTAAATACTTTAAAAGTATGTTTATTTTTGAAGTACTTTATGTCAAACTTGTGATAACTTTTTCAGATTCTGTCAATGATGTTAGCAAATTGTTAAATTAAAGTTCTTTAAGTGTTTATATTCACTACTGTGGTCCATATTATCTTTTGTTGTGGTGGTCAAAAATATATGAATGTATTAGATACAGAAACCTGTGGGATGTTGCAAATGAAACTTATTTTAAGTAATGTTTTGTTTACTAAATTCATCAGGTGACATGTGTTATTGAGATGTTTCAACACGCCGAAAGGTGGCAGTAATGAGTTGCCAAGCGCCATAAAGACTGT
Source organism: Chascanopsetta lugubris (assembly GCA_016785325.1). Classification (NCBI taxonomy): domain Eukaryota; kingdom Metazoa; phylum Chordata; class Actinopteri; order Pleuronectiformes; family Bothidae; genus Chascanopsetta; species Chascanopsetta lugubris. Next base: position 45,357 of record JAFBJT010003737.1, on the reverse strand, counting down.
CCCAGTCGCAGAAGAAGAAAATAGCGGAAGTACTTGACATTCGCGTGCTCACGTCTTAGAGACACTACGGTAGACTACGAATACGGTATTCTCGTCAGAGCTCTCGCGAGTCCAAGGTTGATGCTACTCATGCTGCCGGCTATGCCCAAAACAGACCAGAGAGCTAAGTTGAAAGCCTCCTTCGCCGCTATTTGCCGTAAATATCCGTAGCCTAACTAATAATAATAATGTGTTTACAACGAAGCTAAGAACCAAAGGCATGAATATCGACAAAGTTCGCGTCTGAAACGAGATAAAGTACCAGAGCAACGAGCCTCTTCTTCTTTGTTGCTCTGTGTCAATTTCACACCGACGCCCCTCTGTCATGGCTTCAGGTGAGGATGCGTGTGTGTGTGTGTGTGTGTGTGAGAGAGTGTGTGTGTGTGTGTGAGGAGGAAGAGGTGGTGAGTTCCCCTACTGAGATATGTCGACATGTTCCATCAGATGATGAAGTCAGCCTGCTGGTCATTGTCGTGGACGTGAATCCGATCTGGTGGGGACAGCGAGCTCAACGAGAGCCACAGGTAGAGTTGAGCTCTACGTGTCGACACAAGAGTAGATGATTGACGCATTCCTGTGTATTCATGCAATGTTATTTCATATAAGCCGCTGAGTACACAAACTGTTTCCCATAACCTTAGAATGCCTCCTTCGTGTTTACATCCTCCCTCTGAAGAATGGCGACCACTGTGTTTTGGATGTGAAGTTCATTGTTGTTGCATTGTGTTTGTATTGAAGTGTGCAATGTAAATAAAGTCACCCTCTGTCCCGCTGCAGTTCACTCTGTCCAAGTGTTTGGACGCTGTCATGGTGATGGGGAACGCGCACATGTCCATGACCAGGATGAACAAACTGGCCGTCATCGCAAGTCACTGTCAGGACAGGTCCGTGGAGGAGCAGTCCAATCAATACGGTTACACCGAATGTTGATCAAAGATCTCAAAGCTTCTCTCGGGCCTAAATGCGCTTTCTGGATTCACTAGATCTAGATTTTTTAATTGAATCGACATTGGATTAATGACGACTTCTAAACATGCCTGATGACTAATGACTAATCAGCAGAAATGGTGACAACACCCTGAGTCATAATGTTAAAGTTTGGGAGATAACTGGATCTCCTCCCTGGATTCTTCCATGACCATTTACTATGTCATTCATCCTCGTTTACATGCTGCAGTTTTTTGCATCATTAACACACGCGCATGTTTCATTTCAGCCACTTCCTGTATCCCAATAAGAGATTGACAGGCGCAGACAATGGTGGAGAAGATACGTCCTCCAGTGGAGATGGGAAATATGAACTTCTCTCAATCACCAACAACCTCATTGCTGAGGAGATCAGGAATGTCATGTCCAAAAGTCAGTTGAACTGAGACGAATGAAGTCCTGATATTTTTTGCCGTGAATAACATTTTTCCTTGACGTGACGTCTTTGAGATGACTTTTGTATATCTTGTGTGATTGTAGCTGAGGTTCAGGGAAACTCGACGGACACTCTGTTGGCTGCATCTCTTGCCAAAGCTCTCTGCTGTATCCTTTGAGGCAAAGCTCATCACTGTGTTCTATGCACTTCAATGTTAACCTGAAAGTTAAAGGATGTTGTTGTTGTTGTTATTGTGTTGTTTCTTTCTGTCACGTTTACTGTCACTGTCGTCTTCATGATGTCAATTCCTTTGTCTCCAACATCTATACATTTTCAATTCTCTGTGGCTTTTTCATTGATTTGATCGATCTTGTGAAATGTGTATTGATTGTGAGTTTCTTTTGTCTTTTTTATGTTGAAAGCTTTCTCCCAATTTTTCTTAAATCTTTAAAATCCAGACATTCACAGAGCATCAAAAGAACTAGAAGGTAATAACTGTTTTTGAACGTGAATTTAACTGTGCTCTTTTTGTGGTTTTAGCTCTTTCTAATGGTTCTTATCCCTTTTTGTCCTCAGTGGGACAGGACTTCAAATCCAGAATACTGGTGAGCCTCTGAACTGTCCAATGAAATATGGGTGCGTTTGTTTAATTCACCTGACTTTAAACACATTCTGCTTATTTCACCCTCCAGGTCATAAAAGCAGCAGAGGACTGTGCCCGACAGTACATGAATTTCATGAACGTAATTTTCGCTGCTCAGAAACAGGTACTTGTTTCTTTGTATATATTATATTTTCCTTTTGAAGTCATGTCAGTCTTCATTTTTCAATCTTCTTTTTGTTTTCTCTCACAGAACATCTTGATCGATGCCTGTGTGTTGGACTCGGACTCTGGTCTCCTACAGCAGGTACTTTTCTACAACAGGAGCACCACTCTCCATTTCACTGAACCAAAGGAGTGATTTAGGTGTCGATATAAGAACTTTTAATCATTTTATCAGAATGTCTGCTTCAACTGTGCACAAAGATCTTTCACCTTCATCTGTTTATTTTTCAGGCTTGTGATATCACAGGAGGGTTGTACCTGAAGATACCACAGAAAGTTGCCCTGGCACAGTATCTTTTGGTGAGTACACACACTCGGTACAATTCTCTGACGAGATTCGTTCGTCTTGATTTAAAGGGGAAAACGGTTGTTCTTGTGCTGATGTCGGCGTTTCCTGCGCAGTGGGTGTTCCTCCCTGACTCGGAGCAGCGCTCACAGCTGATGCTTCCGCCATCCGCACACGTGGACTACAGAGCTGCGTGCTTCTGCCATCGCAACCTCATCGAGATTGGTTATGTGTGCTCCGTCTGTCTATCCAGTAAGTTTGGTTCACATGTAAAAAGTGCAATTTGGAGGATTTAGCGACATCTAGTGGTGAGGAATACCCCACACCTCACCCTTCCGTTCCCAGTATGTAGGAGAGCCTGTTGTAGCATTAACTTATTGTGTGTAGTTTCTATATTTAGGGCTAAAAACATGATGATGCTACTTCTTACAAATAGCCATATCTTTAGGTGTCTATACTCTAAAAAACCTTTCAACTACTTTATATCGTATTTCTGTTGGTGGAAATGGAAATAATGTCACCTGCATCTAACATACTGCACCTATAATAGAAATAAATGTGTAACTGTTTACATGTGAAGCTGCTGTTACAATTTGTTGTTGTGATGACTTTATCTCGTCTTCTCTCTACAGTTTTTTGCAACTTCAGCCCGATATGCACAACCTGCGAGTACGTCTCTCTTTAACTCAACTTTTTAGAAAATTAAGCACAAAACATTTCCTCAAAGAATGTTGTATTTTTTTTTTTGCATTAATTTGATTTCACTTTTTTTCTTTTCAGGACTGCCTTCAAAATCCCACTCCCACAGATCGTGAAGCCCAAAAAGAAGAAACTCAAACAAACCTCTTGACTTTTTTTTTTAACCCCTTAATCACTGATGTAATGACCTTTTTGATATTTGGAATGAACCATTTTGTTTGTACAATATTAATACATTAAAAATGTAATACAACAATGGTGTTTTTTCACGTTTTGCTTTGTTCTTATAACAGTAGTATGTATAAAGGTTTAGCGTATTTGATTTAGTGACATGTGGCAACGTAGTACCCGTCACTTCACCCTCCCCTCTCAGGTATGTAAGAGTATGTATACTAGTAGCCTTCAGTTCTTATTCAAATGCAGTAGGTGTATAATCTATCCTGGGTTACTGTAAAATAAATATGGTGGTATGACAATGCAGCCTCTGGAGAGGACTGACATGTAGAACATGTCACAGGATATTTTGGTTATAATTGATCATCATTCAAATATGTTAATATGCTAGTTCAAGCATTTGATTTGCTCTTTATTTTCGAAGAGTTGAAAATAATGTGATGGCTGAAGCAGTGTTGATCAGTTATTCTCCAAACTTGATTTAAAGTCCAAGTACAACTCCAGCTTGAATGAGCTGCAGATCATAATATTCAGCGAACAGTCTCAAACCAACTTTTATTTTGATAACTTATGAAAGATGTTCTTATGTAATGACAATAATCATGATAGAGATGAAACATGGAATTAATTTCGCTGCCGTTTAAATTCCGTTTGAAAGCGTCCGGTGGTGGTACTGCAGGTGGCAGAGAGGTTTAGAAAGTCACTGTGATCACCGACTCATTGGAACAATGTTGCATCTGGAGAAGGAAAAAAATAAAAATAATAGTGACTGGTATGAACCACGATTTTAAGTGAATTTTAAAGATGGAGTCAGTCATTCTGGAAAAGCTAGCCCTCTGGTGAAAGTTGAGCTCATGCTGTAAAGATTCCGACAGTTTTCACGGTGTGTGTGCAGAGGTGGGTGGGCCGATTAAGGTCAGAGGTCACAGGTCACACTGGCCCATCATTTATTTCATTTCCAATGATTCTGTCTTGGATGTTAGTCGGCGTGAGGGCTACGAACATACGATGTTTTTCTTTTTCCCTTTGCAGACAACTTTATTTATAGATGGCTATTTTGATGTGAGGGGGATTTCAACTTCCGCCTGTAGACTTGACCTTTAAGGTGCTTGTGCAAGCACTTTACCACTGTCTTTACCCGTCTGCTAAACTCTTCCAATCTGTACTAACCAATGCTGATCCGCGCACACATTACCACGATCACGTCTGCAACACTCACCCCAGCAGACCTCTGCCCGACCATCTCTGTGGAGTAAGGCTCATGGTGACTTTCTGTTCATCCCGGATGATGGTGACACGTAGTGGTTTCTGTGGAAGAGCGTGAGATTGAAGTTTACAGAGTTCAATGTCAAGCGAAAGATAAAGAAGTGCGAATACAGTTTGAAAAATGAGTTATAATTCTGACAAAAAAATCAAGCAAATATAAACAAATACAAGCAACGATACACATTTTTTTCTATAAGGGAAAAGGAAATAGTAATACATTCTAATTGAGTGTCCTGAACAGGTGGGTAACTTCTGCCACCTACCCCTTCACTATGTTGTACCACAGCAGAAATGTTCTGGAGGTTCTGAAAGTTTTCTGTGTTGACTGAACCAAACTCGATGACTCCATCACCAACTCTGAGCCCCTTTGGAAAGAGACAATTACTTCGATCAATTACGTTTGGATTTGTTTGAATCCAGCTGTTGATCCCAAAACAGCCACAAACATTACTCACAGCTCCACAGGCGGGTGAGCCTTGGGTCACAGCATCCACCCGTGCGAACGGAGGGGGCAGAGTGACCTGCAGCTCCATGGCCTCCACCTGCGCCTCCACCTCGTCCTGTTCCCGCTTAGCTTTCTCTTTAGCGTGGAGCTTGTGCAGGGCCTCTTCGATCTCCGCCATGATGGCCTTGTGATCATTCTGTAAGCCTGGAAGACACAGTCGAGGC
>JAFBJT010003737.1:23883-36846 GCA_016785325.1 Chascanopsetta lugubris | reverse complement strand
ACCAGCCAGTCTGGCACCAACAACCTTGCTCCCATGTGAATGGCTCATTTGACAGGTGTAGCTATCAAAGTGTCCAGCATATATGTAAATTATGTCAATTCATATGAATAATGCAAGTGTGGCTTTTAAGTATAAGGATGATATATATATAACAAACTGGAACAATGTAATTTATTGACTTACATATCTAACCCAAGAATGCTTGTGCTTGTGTAATGAAAATACTCATAAATATATGAATATGCATAAGTAAAATGTTGATTGCAACACGATGTACCATGTCAGATTAACCATAAATATACACCTAATGCATTTTACCATGGCAATAATATATACGCATATGTTCATATCATATCATGTCATGTCACGATGATGAATACATGTACTAATAACCAATTGCCCAATAAGTAACATAGGTAGCAATTGAACTGCTTATATAGAGACATATTTGTCATGCATTTCATTTTCTACATGGAGACAGCTGAGACATCAGTTCATGTAGTTCATCAGGTACCAGAAGCTGCTGATCCATTTATTTGGTTCTTTATTTGGTTCTTAAACTGTCAAAACATATTTGATGTTAATAATTAATATGTATTTAAAATGTATTTATAATTAAAACACCCCCCGCCCCCACAGAGTGCGTATTCTGAGCTGAATACACACACTGTGTAATACCTGCACACAGATACATATACGCACGTTGTCTGAGTGCAGTCACAGCTGAGATCTTCTCCCGTCTATAGAATGAAGGAGAATAAATCCCACTTAACCCTGGGTGGTTTTCACTGCAGGAGAGAATTCTCCCTGAGTCACAATCACAGCATTTTGCACTCGAGACAAAGTCAACAGCTTCACAGCACTGACGGGGTTCTCCAGAGAGTCATTTCATTTCAATAAGCATCATTTTGTGTTTGTACAAATAAACCAAATACACAGGATGAAGCACATGATAATCACTGCAAAGAACTGCAGGTGGCTGTTATCATTTATTTAGTTTTTTGAGAGTCATTTTGCAATAAAATGGAACATGAAGGGGAACACGATTCATTTATTTTATTTCATTTTATTTAATTTATTTTTACGCATTTATTTATTTATTTATTTTTATTATTACATTTCTGGATTTACAACCCATATCTTTCTGTTTCTGCATCTTCCATAACAGAGCTTCGGAGTTAAGACTATTAATGATGCACCGTTCTCACCTGATACAAAGTACTACATGTATTTTGCAATACTGGAGTCATTACTATAAATACTGTAAATTGTCTTGTATTACTTTAGTTCACGGCAGCTCATCCTGCATTTTACCGTAATGCCCCTGAAGTGGGCTCACAGCGTTTGCCAAAACTTAGACCTGTGTGTGTGTGTGTGTGTGTGTGTGTGTGTGTGTGTGTGTGTGTGTGTGTGTGTGTGTGTGTGTAAATGTCAGATTTTCTAAAAAGGCTTGACGGTTCAATCTTCATTCTCTTACATATCCATTCTGAATCAAATAGCAACAGAAACGAACCCCTGAGCAACTGGTTTGTGCAAGTGTCCCTGTGGGATCTTCCCTTTGAGCAGTGAGGCAGTGTGATGATCAGTGTTTGGACCATGAGACAGAGACCTAACTCCCTTTAAAACTAGAATGAGAATGAAGAGAAGAGAATGAGGTGATTGACACAAACTTCGGATCATATAATGACTTTGGACTTTAAAAAAATGCTTTATATTTGTAGTGGATGCATCTGAAGACTTTGGTATTTGTGCTGTTAGTACAGCTATGTCATAGTTGGTGTGCAGCATCATGGGGTATGAATTCATGCTTCTACCAAGTGGCAACCATTTGACTGACGGGTGAATCCAATAAGAAAGTAGAAGAACCTGCAGTTCACAGGGTGGCCACTTGAGGCAAGCTCCAAAAGCTAGTCATTGAACATAGACGAGAAAATGAAGTGGAAGAGGAAGTGCGTTGTTTTCTACCTCGTTTATTCTTATTCACTGAGGTTGGAACTTGTGCATAATTAAGGGGCGTGGCCTCTTGAGTGACAGCTGGGCCGACCTGCCACCATCTGTGGATGCTGCGACAGCACCACGGGCCCAACCCCAGCTCTTACCTCTCCTTTCGTCCGTCTTTAGGTTTCCACTTACCCAGCAATTTTGACATATACAAAAAGCCCATATTTCTTAAGTAGGTGTTATATTAAGACTTTTTATAGCAATTTCATTAAATCCCATGTTAGTGATCCTACTGTTAGAATTCATATAATTAGTCATGTCTCTCCATGCATGATATGTATAATCTCTCCCTGTGGGGCTGCCCTGCAATGAGCTGCAGACACTCACTGCTCCTCCAGGAGGAATACTAATGTTGTTGTAGCCCCGGCGACCTTTGACCCCAACAGGCCACATTTACCACTTTTTGCCATTTCCTGTGGAAATGAAATGCACTGAAGGAATCATCCTCCGGGAAGCTTGTTCATTCGTACACATCAATACAACGTTTCAAAGTCCGTATTTATTTTTCTTTAAAAACCGAGACATGAAACGGTGATGGAGGAGGAGAAGGGGCTGGAGAGAAGGAGAGGATGATATAAGGTTGGAGAGAGGGAGAGAGAGGGAGAGAAGGTGGGAGTGACCGGATAATTCTCATTGGGGCTCTATAATTACTTGATGTCATTAGACCTGCAGTCTATAATTAACTACCTACTGGGATTAGCATGAGCAAAGTCACTCAGTGAGGAGAGAGAGACAGAGAGAGATAGAGAGTTGGGAGCAGGGGAAGAGAAATAACTTGGATAAAATGAGGTAAGTTGTTAGAGAGACAGTCGACAGGGTGAAGAGAAATGAAGTGTGGGACTCTCAGGAAGTGGATATAACAAGTGAAGTCCACCATTATCTATACTCTCTATTATTTCTTCATTTATAGATATATATATATATATATATATATATATATATATATATATATATAAATGTAACTTCTCTGCTATAGTGGTAATTCAAACTGACTCACATATCTAGTCAAGGTTTTCCATGGGGGGAATAATGGACCTCATGATACTTGATACTACTTTTGTGGGATTGTATAATGTCTCATAAATTATTTTTCTATTTTTATTTTTTTATTATTTCTATTGTAGGACCAAGCCTATCAATTATTGAGAGATGACTGACAATGGTGATTTTTAAAGAAAACATAAAATGGCATAAACATTTAAAACTACAAAATATGTTTTGCTCGATTCTCCAGACATTTTAAGCAGGTGAGGTTTAATCATTCTTTAAAAGAATATTCATGATTGTCATATTATGTTTAAAATAGTCGTGATATTTTAACATTATTGTATTATTAATTTCATATTTAAACTGATGAAAAATATTTGTAATAAAGAAAAATAACATTAATACGTAATATAGCATACCTCACTCAACAAGTACTACATGCTTTTTTTGTTGTTGCTCATTTTAATTTGGCCAGATTCCAGGACCCTGGAATAATGTGTGCTGGTGTGGCTCCAAAATGATATGTGTTAGTAGTTGTAGATGTGGCAGTGACTTGTGTGTTGCTTATAGGAACACAAACACCTGTAAACACAATGTGCAATATGTTCCTGCAGCAAAATAACCATGATCAAATCCATTTACTGCACAAGGAGTCGATGTATTGATTATCCTCACAGGCCTGACATGGATGACGTATAATGAGCACAATAGCACTGTAATCATGAAAGCTGTGTCTGTGATTGGCTTTGTGAGGATGAAATGGACATTGATTGATGGAAAAACAAGTCAAGGGAAAATGTTGCACTGGTTGTTGACGGTAACCATAGTAACCCTGAATAACAATTTCAGAGAATGATAGTTTGGGCATGAAAGCAGTGATCCAGGGCTGCGGAGGAGTAAAAATACGTGTTTGACGTCAGATTGAAAAACACAAGGAAGCTACTGAGAAAGATGATTGAGTATCACAGACTTTTCAATAATACTCAAGTAACCCAAGTAAGTTACTTCAGTTTGATAAAGATTCATTTCTGTTATTTGACTTTGTGGCTTATGTGTGTGTGTGTGTGTGTGTGTGTGTGTGTGTGTGTGATGGACATAGGGAGACAGACAGGGAGCATGGGGCAGTGGGAAATTGTGTGTGTGTGTGTGTGTGTGTGCGTGTGTGTGTATGTGTATTGAGGTGTGACTGCCCTGCTCCACTTGACTAATGAGCTGGTGTTAACTCCGAGGAAGTCAGAGCTCATTGTGGCTACGCTTGACCCCGGTGCTAACATTAACGCTGTGTGACAGCTACATATACACTGACTGCCACCATCAACCCCCAACTCTATTCATTAACTCCTTTGGACCTAGTGTGAGTGTGTGTGAGTGTGTGTGCACACTGATGTGTGTGTGTGTGTGTGTGTGTGCCTTCGCCCTAAAGAGAAAGTAGATCTCCCAGAGTCATTTTATCTTGTCATGTCAAATTGAGTTTTAAAGTGGCTTCATGAAAGTTTGTCCCACCGCTACCTGGCTAATGTCATCATCTCGTTACTTATCATTACAGCAGAGGTTTGCACTAAAGTGGACCAATTTCATTTTAGTCCTAAACTAAATAGAAGTGTATCGAATATAATTGAATATCTTATTGTATTGAAAACAGCGGCGAGCTGCCAAAGGCCCGCAAGGCCTTCGCTACAGGATATAAGATCATTTTCATATTAATACAATAGTTTCAGGGTCAGGACGATGCACGCTAAATACTTTCTTAAAGTTGGGTTTGTCGTGTTGATGCAGTTCATGCAGGCAGTGAGCATTTGCGATGTTTTTTTTGAAGGTCGAAAGTGTGGCGCAAAGAGGTGCAATTGACGGGGGGTAGGTGTGTTTGAAGGGGACCTATTATGGTTTTCCTCACTTTTGAAGCGAAACACACTGTTGTAGTGTGGAAGTATCACTAATAAGCTGGTCGAAACTGCATAAAATGACCTCAGCGCAGGTTTGAGTCATTTAAGAAAAACAGTGGCAGCTTCAGCAGGAGCAGCAAAACCCACGGTTTGCCACACGAGCAATTATTTTGTGACGTAACAAATTGCTCGTGGGCGTGTGTGTCTGCACTAGAGGATGTCAATCAAACAGAGGCACTCTCCAACCCAACTGTACGGCTCGAAAAGACACGTGATCTTGCAATGCAATGGGGGCCGCCGGCACCATTTTAGCAGGTCACAGGCTATGTTTACATTTGCGATGGGAATTTCGGCTCCTTTCAGAGAACCGGTTCTTTTGGCTCGGCTCACTAAAAAGAGCCAGCTCTTTCGGCTCCTAATTGGCTCCTCAGATTTTTTTGTTGGTTAAATGTATTACCAAATTATGTGTACTCTGTAAAATGAATTACTCATGTGAAAACGTACATTATATTAAATATCTATCATCTAAATGGCTTTATTTAAATCCTAATATAACTGCTACAAAAAATATTAATGTTATGATTTTATAATATATTATAAAATCCAAAAACAAAGACCCATCTAAATAGACAACAAGGTCAAATCTCTGCATGTACACTTCTAACTATTTACCATCAAACAACACAACATAAACAAAACATATAAATTAAAATGTGCAAAAACAAAATGAAAAAGCAGCATCCAGGTAACAGTTGTGTCTTTAGTGAAGATTGGCATTCAAAATAAACCAAGTGCCTCAGCGTTTAGGGGTTGATCCTGTTTCTCCTTTCTGTTCTGAATGACCTGCCCTGTTTTGGAGAAGATTCTCTCTGAGAGCACGGATGTTGCTACAGTGCACAGTCTGCACTCTGCCTTTGTCCCGTCAAGCACATTAAAATGTGTCCAGATGTTACTCTGTTTAATTCATTTTCCTTACCCTCTCGAGTGTGTGTAACTCTTCCCCTCCCCCTGCGCTCTGATGTGACAACAAAAAAAATGTGTTTAAAGAATATTTGTAACCGTAAACAAGGTGCAACACTGAAATCCGCACACCTGTAACCAATCGGGAAAAAAAGACGATAAAAAACGAACCGGCTCCCAAATTGGCCTCAAACAGGGAACCGGTTCCTGTCGTTCACTTTAAAGAGACAGAGCTTTTAGAGCCAGTTTGTTTCGTGACCGACACATCTCTAGTTTACACTGCTGAGTTAGACACGGTGCTGCAAAGGCAGTGGCACTAACACAGGGATTAAAGGACCGTATAAAACATAAAGGTGATGGACCGTACCGAGACAAGCTGGACCCTGTTCCAAAGGCACCGTATCTCCAAAAAATGAGTCAAATTGGTTGAATTGATCCACATGAGCACGGCGACAGGACAAGAGATTTAAATGACCTGAGCCGAGCTTGTCCTCTATATCATCGATGGAGTCATTATACCCGCGAAGAATTTACTCTTTAAGGGCTCATGGACTAAAGAACTTGGTGCAAGACCTCCAGATGTTCCGTGCTAAAGAGAAGACCATCGTCATTTCTGAGGTAAATATCACGCTTTTACCTCAACTGTGTCCCACGGTGCTGCTTGTTTGCTTGCTTTTGACTAACATATGTTGGTATCTGCTGGACATATTTGTTTCAAACAAACTCTGAATGAATGAGGGGGAGGGGGGAGCCAAAACCCTGCATTATACCTGAGAAAGCAATTCCGGAGTTGGGCACAATAGGGCACAATAGGTCCCCTTTAAGTGTATGTGTACAAAACTTAATACAAGTCAAAGTCAACTTCAAACTTGACTTTCATGGGGATTGACTCGTTTTTGCCTCAAGTGGCCACCCTGTGAACTGCAGGTTTTTCCATGTTGGCCTCACTGGTCAGCCCAGGAGTTTACTGCATGGACGCCATGCCCCGTTGACTGATGCTTCTGTAGCCGTGGTAACATTAATTTAGGACATCACTGAAGGCTTAGGTGTGAAAGTAACCAATTAAAGGAGAGTCTGTAAGAAAGTTGAAATATCAGCAATAAAAAAAAAAAATCTAGTAACGTCTTATTTTGCTCATTTTTTATTTAATAATTGCTTCGTGAAAAAATACACATCATTTATAAGCATATTTTATTGATAGACACACCAACCAACATCAAATCATGCAAACGCAGAATTAAATCATTCATGGATCAATACTTATTACCTTATATGGGCCGACAGCCACACAACTCCACTAGATGCAAGATGCAGGCCAATATTTAATACAATCAGGTCTTAAATTCAATTTACAACTCACTGCTCTGTATTCTGCTGCTGTCATCTCTTGATCTTTGACAAGGACACATGCCAGCTGACAACTCGGACAACATTCTTGACTCGCAGCACTGGAGTGATTTGTTTTGTTGTTCAGTGATGATCCCACTTTTGAACCCGGGTGCATGGTGAGTCGTTTATGGCGAATGTCACAAAACATAGGAACAGACAAGAGTTTCCCTCCGGCCACTGAAGACATAATTTATTTCCAGCGAGTGGAGGCTGTGAACTTTCAAACCGCTGGCAGGAAAGCCGGAGGCGTGCGGCAAATTGCCATTTACTGCATGCTCCTGAGACCCCCCCCCCCCTCACATGACTGTAGGCGGGACAGAGGCGGACGTCCTTGCACCCAACCTTAGCGGATGTGGAGATGCTCCCATAGAATGCTGGGGGAAATTTCACATCATGGACATAGACTGAGCACTCTCTCTTCATCCCCTTTTCTCATGACTCTGTCTTCCATTTTTTTTCCAGCTATGCTGCTGTTGGTGAACAGGACGAAGCCAAGATGGTGACGAGGACACCAGCATCCCAAATGTAAGGCCATGACCGATCTGGTGGTGGGTCCTGAATGTGCAGGCAAGCCGTGATGAATCCAGAGATCAAGATGGACTTTAACCAAGATGGACTGTTATTGAACTTTCTATGAAACATCCATGTCACGTCTGTCCGTCCTGGGAGTGGATTCCTCACCCATGACTCCCCCTAAGGTTTCTACCTTTCCTTTTTTTCCCTTTTAAAAGGGTTTTTTCCCCCGGTAGTTTTTCCTTACCCTTGCTGAGGGTCTGAGGACAGAGGATGTTACCCACCTTTTGAAGCCCTGTGAGACAAACTCTGATTTGTAAATGCGGGCTATACTATATAAATAAAATTTGATTTCATTTCATTTGATTCAAAGGTTACATCATTTTGAACATACTGTAGTACACTGTTTTCACAGTGCTTTTAAGGCTATTATTTTGGGGGCAGCTGTGGCTGAGGGGTCGGAGGATCCAGGGTTCAATTCTCCCCTCCCCTCATTCTGTATGCTGAGGGGTCCTTGGGCAAGACACTAAACCCCAAATTGTTCCATAGATACAAAGTGCTGCAAATAGATGCACAGTATGAATGTTTGTGTGACTGGGTGAATATGAACTGGTTCATGGCCCACATGGACCAAGTGTAGAGTGTGCCTCCTGAGCACTGCCGAGGAGCCCTTGAGCAAGGTAACCTCACCCCCAACTGCTCAGGGCGCCTGGATATGGCAGCCCCCTCGCTCTGACGTCTCTCCACTAATGTACTGTATATAGGTCCTGTAGGATGTGTTTGTATTTCAGGCAGCATGTGCAGCTTGTAATAAATAGTGGGGTATGTAATTTCTCCTTAATGGAACTAATAAAGGTTGTCTTTGTATAAATTGTATCGTAACGCGCTTTGAGGTGACTTTATATACAGCCATAATGTACCCATGTCACCCAGCTTGCAGAAATAACCAATAGGGGAATTATTGAATATTATGTGAACAGTTGCAACATTATACTATTGTGAATAAGACTCCAAGACCTTATCTGAATTTATTTAGAGTGTATTTGTGGTAATCGCTCCCAGGGCATCGCGGAAGCCAGTCTCTGACAAGACATTGTTGTCAGTAGTCTGACCCAATGAGCTGCCAACTGGTGCATATGATGGCATCTCATTCCCTTCATGTTCCACAAGTGTGCTCTGGCATGTTGCTGCAGTGAGAGAGAAACGGCGCACACATACACTGCACGATGCAGAGAATCCTCCAAACTAACTGGCCGAGAGCGAGACAGATGGAAGGACCGTGACCGTATAGGAAGCGGCATCCATACCAGCCAGTCAGCTGTTTGATGGTGACGACTTGTGTCGTAACTTCTCCCTCATGGTTTGTCTTGCTTCTCTCATCTGTGCCTTGGGACAGCTGCACAGAGACTGCGGATACATATCTGTCAGTGCTATATGGGAGTTGTCTGTTCTGGATATCCTGCGGCATATCAAAGCTGCAGAACATACTAAGGAGGGGTAAAGACGTGGATGTGTTCTTCACTCCGTGCACGATGGGATAAATGGATGTACGTATGAAAACATGATAGAGATCAAAGAGCAAATCAGAGGGATTTCTTCTTCAAACAAAGCTCAGATAGTTATTTCATTCATTAGAAGACAAGACTGAGCGCCGTGTTCCAGACAAACAAGCAATTTAGTGCATCTACTGAGGACGTTCTGTCTCTGGTCTCTCGGGTACTCAACAGCCAGTGGATAGAGTACAGAAGAATGATGGAGGGATGTGTTGTGGCTCATAAACAAAGTCAGTATGTTTTGGTACAGATGTGAACTTCCACTTCCTGTGCAGGGAATCCCAAAGAAATTAATTCAAGATACGGCGTCAGTAGAGTTTTGGATATGCATCATTTCTATGGAGCCCAGCACTCTGACAGAGCTGCTCCTGTCATCTGTATGAATATGTGTATGGTTGTGGGTGATAGCTTAGAGGGGAACTATTTTGCCCATTTAAGGGACTTTCTATTTGTTCTTTAGCCTCTATTATGATGATAAACGGTATTTATAGTCTCAGAAACGCTTTAGGCAGTGTTGTTTCTTAAACACAAGAAACTGGTTATTGGATCAAAACTACGGTTGGAGCTTGTCTGCTACGTTACAGGGAGTCTAACGAGCCATCAACTGTACTTTTACATTCTTCCTTTGCGGAGGTATTAAACTGAAAAGTTTAATTTGTGATTTTGTGTCCGTCTTTGCCAAAATACCAAACTCATTAACATAGCGAACATGTTTATCTGACATGGCTGGAGTGGCGCTCTTTCGAGTGGATTCCAGGCTTAAAATAGAGTTTGTTTGGAACAAATTTGTCCACCAGACACCAACATATGTTAGTCAAAAGCAAACAAACAAGCAGCACCGTGGGACACAGTGAGGTAAAAGTGTGTCGTTTACCTCGCAAATGACGACGGTCTGCTCTTTAACACGGAACATCCGGAGGTCTTGCACCAACCCAAACTTCGTAAGTCCACGAGCCCTTAAAGAATAAATTCTTCACTGGTATAATGACTCCATTGACGATATAGAGGACAAGCTCAGCTCAGGTCATTTAAATCTCTTGTCCAGTCGCCGTGCTCATGTGGATCAATTCAACCATTTTTTAATTTTTTTGGAGATACCGAGCCTTCGGAAACAGGGTCCAGCTTGTCTTGGTTCGGTCCATCGCCTTTAAGTTTTTTACAGTCCATTTATCCCTGCGTTTGTGCCTCTGCCTCTGCAGCACCGTGTCTAACTCAACAATGTAAACAAAGCCTGTTACCTGCTAAAATGATGCCGGCGGCCCACAATGCATTGCAAGATCACATGCCCTTTCGAGCCGTATAGTTAGGTTGGAGAGTGCCTCTGTTTGTGTTTATCTCCAAAAGTGAGGAACACCACAATAGGTCCCCTTTAAAGGTGCATTGTGTAAGATTTGGTGACATCTGGAGGTGAAGTGGCATGTTGTATACATGACCTCACCCTCACCCTTCTGAGCATGCAGGAGGAGAACTTATGGTAGACTTCAGCTGTCATTAAAACTCAAAAAATGTTTAGTACATCCACTTTTACTACAATAGAAACATGGCGGCCCCCGTAGGACTCGCTTCTCATGTAAATATACATCAATGGGCTCATTTAAGGCTAAGGGGGAACATACATTTAGGTTTTGCTGGAAAATGTCAGAATATAATTGTTTTGTAATATTTGTAGAAGTGAAAAAAATGACCAAAATATGACACACTGAACCTTAAAGGAAGCACCTTCTGCTTAAGCTGTTTAATTAGGAAGCATTGTATAATCAGTAATATTCAGTCAAAGTAGTTATGCCAGAGTAAAATGTATTTTAGACTTGCTTATTTCTATTCGATTGATGTTTGAAATTGTGCATAATTAAGGGGGCATGGCCTCTTAATAGTGACACCTGGGCCCACCTATAGCTGCCACGTTCAGTGGATGCGAGTTAGATTTTGGCAAGATAGCAGCAAGTGACTCGTCCATAATTTGCTTCCAATATACTCTGCAGAAACCAAGGGATGATGTCCTGGATATCCATCTTCATATACAATCTATGGTTCTTACTTGCATTTGTAACCGTGCGTGCAAAACATCTTACCAGAGTTCCTGCCGAGTCATGTCGGCCGTAACAGGTAAAGCCAAAGAAAAGAGGATTCTGGCCTCCAGAGGTTGGAGTGCAAAGATGAAAATGGTAGGTGGCTAAGCTGAGGGTTCGATACTGTAGCTCGCAGGTGAGGCAAGTGATCGAGCAAAGCCGGAAGAACTGGCAGCTGGCGGAGAGCGGTCTGGGCTTCAGAATGATGTGCTGACTGTTCAGCCTGGCAGTTGTAGAGTGGAGTGGGCGGACGGGAGAGTATGAGATGATCCGGAGGCGTTCAAAAACAAGAGGGTAGTTCAAGCAAACACACAGGAAGGTAAACCCCTCTGACGAACCGGGGTTTGAGTATCTGATGTGAAATCAATGAAATATGTGCGAGCGAAGGCCGAGGCGAAATCACCAGAGACAAAAGGAAATGACTTGACCAATCTTTATTCCCTTCCTTCGCTCCCAACCACCTATTCATCCATTCGCCCATTCCTTTCTCTCTCCTCGCTCGCCCGCTCACTCGTCCGGACGAAAGACATTTTATGCATATTTATTCATAACTGCCCTGCCAATCAACAGCCTGGCACGCAAAGTTCAACAAGATGCATCTCTCGGCTGCATTTGCATAAAACCAGAAATAAGCCGGGGTGTCATCGTGCGACAGGCGGGTGATACCTTATTCAATTTGGGAGCCGACACTCATTTTGTGTCGGGGGCTTTGAGGACTCTTCCCGAGCAGCATGGCGCAAGTTCTAAATCAATTTAAGATGAATGTACCTGTGCAAACAATGTGAGGATGAGATGACAATGTGTGGAGTGGAGACAGGACTTGAGCTCTCATCTGTGCCATGGAACCGCTGTATGGAGGCTTTACCTGGAGATGTGTGGGTGTCACAGCAGGTGTTGGAGCTAATAGAGGGTTATATGAGGTTTCTGCAATACTTTTTCCACGGGGGCCTCACAAGAAAGCCACATTGTTTCCAGGGGTCAAACACATTTTGCCATCGGTCCATAAAATATTTGATGGGCTCGTTATTTATGTATTGTCTATATTATCTGGTAGTTGCGGCTGAGGGGTTAGAGCAGGGGTGTCAAACTAATTTGAGTTCAGGGGCCACATTCGCCCCAATTTGATCTCAAGTGGGCTGGACCAGTAGAATAACCTATAAACAACAACAACTCCAAATCATTCTCTTTGTTTGTTTGCCTCTACTTACTTGGTTTTATTGAAAAGGTAACCCTTTTACACCTGAGCCTCAAATGTCCACATGGACCTTTTTAGCTTATTTTGAATACGAATGAGTAAGACCTTTTGCCCATTTTTCCAGAACACTTTGAACTAGAATATAGGTGAGTTTTTTTTTACAATTCACTGTTAACAGTTTGAATTGAAGAGAAGCAGAAAACGGAATATCATTTTTAGGTATCTATTGGGAAAAACAAATGAAACTGAATATGGATTACAGATTGTTCATGTTGAAGTTGGAATTTTTCAAGGGTAAAACTATTTACAAACGAAACGGTGACTCTTTGTCTCTGAATGTGCAAATGCAGTCTATAAAATGTAAACTAAGGACAGGTGAATTTTTCATCACACATTCACTTCCTCCTCTCAGT
>JAFBJT010003737.1:9321-23847 GCA_016785325.1 Chascanopsetta lugubris | reverse complement strand
GTCATGTGACATTTAGAGCTCATTATTAGACCGTATAAATACCTGACTTTATCCTCAAGCTGCAGTGTTGACGCGCAGCGCGAATCATATTTGGTCTCGAGTCTGAGTGCATTCCCTCGGCTTTGAAGACAAACAAACGGCTCGTTTTTGCACAACATCCACTCGGAGCCTATAATCAATCCTATTGTGACGGACGGGACATGAGCGCGTTTCTAAAAATTGGCCGCGTGCGGTTCGGGTTGTGTGTCACAGCCGAACTAACAGAGTGACAGATGCCAGTTGTTGCGCCACACAGACTCTGTCAAACACACACACACACACACACACTCTCTCTCACTCTCTCACTCTCTCACTCTCTCACTCACTCATGTGTGATTTACATTCGAAGGGAGCTGTCAGACTTCGACAAAGACGGAGCGCTGACGCTGGACGAGTTCTGCGCCGCCTTTCACCTGGTGGTGGCCAGAAAGAACGGCTACGACCTCCCGGAGAAGCTGCCCGAGAGCCTGATGCCAAAGCTGATCGACCTGGATGACTCAGCAGGTGAATACTCCCCCCCCCCCCCCCCCCCCCCCCCCCCCCCCCCCCCTCTCTCTCTCTCTCTCTCTCATTAGATTATCAAATAGAATATGTGCAAGGTGTTTGTTTGTATTTCACCCTCCAGGGAGCAGATATTTCAGTATTGGCCTCAGAGAAACTGCAGATACGGAAGCTGATGCAACTGGATCAGCCGCTGCAGCAAATTCATCCATTCACTCATTTAATCTCTGTCTGCCACATGACTGCCTCTGCCGCCACTGCCATGCAAATGAGTTGTCAACCATTAGTAACGGTTTTCAGTGCTGCTTCAATTTGCTCTTTCAATGTGCATGAATTGAACATTCAGGCTGCTTTGCTGGTTCTCCTTTTATTTATTTATTTAATTTTTTTCATCAGATCTGAAAAATGAATGGAGATATTTTACACAGCCTCCTAAATAAACACGTCCACTATTAATTTATCGCATTTGAAGTGACTCTGTCGACATCCACCATGTTCCTCGTCTCCCTCACAGAAGGCCCAGAGGCAGCCGCAGACGTCGGATACTCAGGTTCCCCGGTGGAGGTCACCCCCAACAAGTCTCCCTCCATGCCTTCACTCAACCAGGCCTGGCCCGAGATGAACCAGAGCAACGAGGTTCTCACACACACACACACACACACTCATGAATACTCAATGTGCTTTCACACACACACAAAGTCTCAACTGTTTGCTGTTTTGGATTCACTTTAGTTGATTATTCTGGGTGTGACAGTCGACACCGTCTTTTCTTTATGCGTCCATTCTGTATTGATCGCTGCTCTTCATCCCCTTCATCGTCGTCGACCATAATTACTGATAATTCACCACCTCTCCTCTGGCGTTTCCATCACCCCCCCCAAAACGCCACGTCACCACCTCATCGGCCAATGAAGCTCATTTTCGGAGACAGACGAGGATGGTGTCGCGGACTGATGATGTAAAAAATGTGTGACGTCACTGCACTGGCTGACTGATACTATGTTGCTGTTGTTGTTGCTGTTGTTGTTGTTGTTGTTGTTTATTTTCTCATTCTCTTGTCTGTCTGTCTGTCTGTCTGTCTCCTGCAGCAGTGGGAGACGTTTAGCGAGCGCTCCTCCAGCTCACAAACTCTGACCCAATTTGACTCTAACATTGCACCAGCTGACCCTGTAAGTCGATCACTTAGTAATGCATGGTTTCACCATTAATGGACAGACATTAACCTCTCTCTGTCTCTCTCTCTCTCTCTCTCTCTCTCTCTCCCTCTACCTGTGCATGATGTTCTCTCTGACCGTGTGCGCTGTGCTGTGGCTTAGCTTCTATATATTACATCACCTTCTTACTCCCACTGTGACCTCCGGCAATTATTGGTGTAGTTGCAGATTGTCTTTACTTTTGTAAAGTTCTGCTCAGCTGGCATTCAAGTTTATTTATGGTTTCAACATAACAGACTGCAGCGGCTTCGTAAA
The DNA here is from genome assembly GCA_016785325.1 of Chascanopsetta lugubris. Taxonomy (NCBI): domain Eukaryota; kingdom Metazoa; phylum Chordata; class Actinopteri; order Pleuronectiformes; family Bothidae; genus Chascanopsetta; species Chascanopsetta lugubris. Next base: position 21,838 of record JAFBJT010003737.1, on the reverse strand, counting down.
AACCCCGATGACGCCAACGGGCGGATGGGCGGCGTCATCGCCATGTTACTCATAGACCCCAGCGTACACCCGAAGATAAACCAGAGCTTTAATTTCATTTTCTGACTATATACATTTGAAAAGGTTGGACTGTATCCTAAAGGAAACACATGTATAACATGTCAGCACTCGTTTGGTCATTGAATATAAACTATTGCGTAACTCTGCTTTGCCATTTAAAGCGTTTTTGCCTCTCGGGCAGAATTTCGGCCCCTTACAGCAATAATTGTCTCTGGAACGTCTCCACGTAGTTAATCTGATGAAAAGTACAATATTGGCTCCCCACCGTTTTGCCTCCCTGCATCTTTTTAGATTGCTTTTAAGTGCCCTGTACTTCTGGGCTGAAATCCCAGAGTTCCAACCTCAGCGGCGACACGAAATGCCGCCCCGTAAATCCTTTTATTTATGACTTTGTCCCATCCTCACACTTTGGAATAGCAAATGCGTAAGATTGTGGAAGTGCCACGGGTCAGTCAGCAGCTTCAGCTTCACCGCAACAACACCGCCCAGTTAATGACGGAGGATACTGTTCACAGCAACTCACATCATCTGTCAGCGAGCCGCCTCGGCTCTCCCTCCTAATCGTCCTGTCTCACTTCCTGTCGCCCAGGACACGGCCATCGTTCACCCGGTCCCCATCCGGATGACGCCCAGTAAGATTCACATGCAGGAGATGGAGCTGAAGAGGACGGGCAGCGGTGAGAGCAACCTGACCATCCCGAATCATCCCACAGCTTATATTCATACCTGATGAATTCATTTATTTATTTTTTTATTTTTATTTTTTTAAACGGGTGAACTGACTCATCCCTTCCGGCTCCGTCTCTCACCTGCAGACCACAACCACCCCACGAGTCCTTTACTCACCAAACCTCCAGAACTGTCCGAAGAAACCAAACTACCGGCCTCCATGAAGTTTGTAGCCGCCAACACTGTGGGTAAGTAAAGCAATGGCTGCTCGACCGCAGGATGTACCTTAAATCGAAGCATCCATTACCTACGTGGCTCAATCTCTGCGGAGAAACAGCCCATCATGCACTTCCTGTGGCTCATTGTTTTTGAATGGGACAGTTTACATTGTTTTATTGGAGAATTCTTCTAACTATACCTTTTAATTAATCATTGCTCCCAATGCCATATTATTGATGATACGGATTTGGACTAAAATTTGAAGAAACTTTGTGTCGTGTGTCGTATTTTCTCTAACCTGATGATGATCATGAAATCCAATGTACTATTATATACAGTGTGTCTCTGTCGTTTATGAAAATACCTTTTGTTGTGTTTAACGCTGCAGGTGATGGTTACAGCAGTTCAGACTCCTTCACGTCAGACCAGGAACCAATCACAAGACAGAGGTCAGCAGATGCAGTACAACTCATGATTTTGTCGACGCACAAATTGGCTGAATTATTCGATAGCATAATAATGAAGTTGACATATTTTTCACCTTTGTTCAAATATTAATTTTGTCCGTATTATTTGACTTGATAACTAAATATGTGCAGGTCTCAGTCGGGTACATCTCCAGAGGCTCTGAAAGTGGTGGCCCCTCCTCCCCCTCCACCCCGGCCTCACCCCTCTCACTCTCGCTCCTCGTCTCTGGACATGAACCGCACCTTCGCCGCCGCCACCGCCGCCGCTGCTGCCGCCGCCGCCGGGCAACCGCAGGCTTCTACGATAGCGTACCCACCCGCCGTGCCCCCTCGACCGCTGCCGACACAGGTGAGACGGAGACCCGCCAGACACCCGGCACTCGCGGGGTTTTCAGCTCCTGTGATTTACCGTCCGTCGCATCCGCTCTGCAGACGTCGGCACCGCACACCGGGCATCGCGTGGAGGCAGAGGCCGTGCCAGGAGGGGGCGCCGTGCTCACCACCACCTCGCCCCAGCAGATGCCCCAGCAGCCCAATTTCGCAGACTTCAGTCAGTTTCAGGCGTTCGCGGCGTCCGAGCAGCCGTCCAGTCTGCCAGAGGTGGACAAGCACTCCGAGGCAGGACAGGTGAGTTCTGCGAGACGGCGTCACTCACTGTAAACAGGCGGAGAGGGTATAATATTGTTGTTGTTTTTATGTATGTGATTTAAAGGTTTCACAGCAGAGTCATTATGAGACTGTGGAGTTATTCACAGACGGTTTATCCTCCATCAGATGACTGTGCGTTGTACTGTGTCTTCTGTCGGGGTCCAAGCTTTACATTTCTTGGTTTAAGATTAATTCAATAATATTGTGATTGGCCTCAAAATATCTTTCATTCGTTGTCAGAACTGAAAAATGTGATTAGACTTTTGCCCACTGTCCCGTGGCATTTATGTGCAACCCATTGTAATTCACACTCCAGTACAGGTGGTGGCGGTAATGAGCACAAACGAGCTGACATTTATTGCCCATAAAAACAGAGGAAGCCGTGGCGATTTTGTGAAAATGCTAATTCAGCAAAAACCGCTTGTTGGAACAGGATTTGAAGAATTAGAAGATTAGAATAGGATTAGAAGATGATTAATAGTTCAAGCCCGAGTTTTGTTCCTCTTGTGGATTTATTGCAGCATATTGTGGAAATGGTACGTCTGTAGTGGTGATGAGGAACTTGTGTAATCTGTTATTGCAGAATCAAAATCTTTATTTTTGCTCTTAGTTGTAATTTATCCAATTTGTTGATTCTTTATTCTACCTGTTGCACCTGTTGAATGTTGCCTGAAATTCTTGATAAAAAGTTGTTCTTGAATTTTGTTCTGAGTGGTCGCAAAGTCTTTAGAGGAAGACTTTGTTTAGGAATCCTGGTGTTGCATAAATACATTTCTAACTGTGTGTGTGTGTGTGTGTGTGTGTGTGTGTGTGTGTGTGTGTGTGTGCGTGTGTGTGGACAGGTGGAAAAGGCACCAGAGAGCGCTGGTCCTTTGAGAACAGTGAAGAGTGACGGTCAAGCAGATGAGAGACCCACAGCAACAGTCAACTCAGTATGTTGAAGGAGTCGAATTCACTTGTTTAGTATTTTTGGTTATTAGCAACAATATTTCTTAAATTCAAATATTATACATTCTGAAAATCCCTTCAATCAATTCTGATATAATTCCATCTTCCATCTTCCAAACTGGACCTTGAATTGGATTTTTCTTTTTCTTTTCCTCATTAGGCCAAAGGTGCGTCAGGTCCTCTAGCTCCTCCCCCTAAACCTGTGCGTCGGAGGTTGAAATCCGAGGACGAGCTGAGACCAGAGGACGAGCAGCTCGGTCCGCAGAAGTCAAACATCATCGCCGCCGTTCTGTCCACTCAGCCGTCCATCCCCAGGTAGGAAGCGCACTCTGCGGAGTATGTTTCCGCTTTGTTTCAAAGCGATTCAAAGCGCGCTTGTGTGTTTCTCAGGTCGGCGGGAAAAGACAAGAAGTCGATTCAAGCCTCGATCAGAAGAAACAAGGAGACGAACACGGTGTTGGCGCGACTCAACAGTGAACTGCAGCAACAGCTGAAGGTGCCCGAAAGGAAACATCTTGACTTTTAGCGCCCGAGTGTTTACAGGAAATCGAGCGTCTGATTCTTGTGTTCGCAGGACCTGCTCGAAGAGAGGATATCTCTGGAAGTCCAGCTGGAGCAGCTCAGACCTTTCTCTCATCTTTAGAGGAAAAGCCGGCTGCGGTTCATCCCGAGCGAAGGCGTGAATCCCTCCCTCCCTTCATCCCCCTCTCCATCGCCTCCGGGCTCCGGGCCCACGCAGGGCGCCCGGGTTTAAAACCTCACCGGCTCATCAATCAGTCATCACCCGGAAGGAGCCTGAGGGGCACGGAGCGGGGGGAGGCGGCGACCGGGAGGGCTTTTCACAAACGGGCACTTTTCAAACCAATCTCCTCTGAAGAAAGGCAAAGGTGTGAGGACGTCAACGGTCACGGGAGACGCAGACGAGACGCCGCCAGCGTCTGATGACGTAAACTTTCTGGACGACTGAAGGAGGAAGGCGGTGTGTGTGTGTGTGTGTGTGTGTGTGACATGTTCGTACGACTGTTTGTGGGTTGTGTGTTTAGTGACGCACTCGAGGCTCGCGCCGTTGTGTTCGGGGCACGACCACGGCAAATTCCAAAGACAGGTCTGACTTCAGCAGTTAGCCTAGCTTAGCATAAAGACGGAAAACAACTCATCTGACCGACTCCAAAATGATCAGCCCACTCATGACGCCCCCCCTCTGCAGGAGAGCAAAGGTAACGGGGAGAAAGTTGTTATTATTATTATTATTATTATTATTATTGTCTCTTTAAGACATAATTACAAATACAGTTTCTGTTTCTGCTAATAGACTAATGCACTTACTCCTACACACTGTACCTTTAATCCATATCCAACAGTCATTGGGCCTTTCAGGATACGAGATGCTCAATTTGACTCCTGCTTATTTGGTACAATTGACCTCAAACTTTCACTTTACAACCTCCATGAAGACGACCTTTCAACTCTTCATCATCAAGGACACTTGTTTTGTTTTTGTCCTGCGGTTATTTTCTCTCCAATATTTACAAAGAAAGTAACAATCAATGGCAGAAACATGCTCCTGCACGTTTCAGAGTCGATAGAAATGAGAACGTGAATCTTAATTATTTGTCGCTGAGCACAAACCCTAACGTCGGCCGTCATTTGAGCGGAAGTTTGGTTTGGTTGGATTCCCCTCGAAACCTCGTGTGCTACCTCGGGTCGTGTGTGTGTGTGTGTGTGTGTGTGTGTGTGTGTGTGTGTGTGTTCGTGATGCCTTTAATGGCCAAATCATCCTGGTGAAGGCTTTCCCTGAATTCAGCCCCCGTCTTTACTTCCCTTTGACATCTGCCTGTGTTGGACGTGAAACAATGAACTTCTCCTCCTTCCTTCATGTGACTCAGTGTTCGATGTGACTGAACGATTTAACTCTTGATGCCAAATGACTGAATGCTCTCTATCTCTCTCTCTCTCTCTATCTCTCTCTATCTCTCTCTCTCTCTCTCACCTTGTACTGTCTCTCTCTCCCTTCCTTTTGTTTAACCATGGTTCAACATTTCAGCTTCAGACCTTCATCCTCTCCTCTCCTGAAGTCATTTTCCTCCTTTTTAAAAAGGAGCATGGGGGGAACTTTCCAAATATGGTCGCGTGTGGCGCCTCCTGTGGCGGTGAAGTGACGCGCAGGTCGACGTTCAGTCGCTGGCTCTGCGCGTGCGGACTAATTGGATTCCAGCGAGCGTGGACGAAAAGAAAAGAATCGCAACGTGAAGGCTCGCAGCCAGAGCTAGCGCCACCTAGCGAGCCAGCGCCAACTTGCAAGCTAGCTGGATCTTTTCCCGGGATCTTTGACGAGTGACGAAACCCACGGCCAACCAGCTCCCACAAGAGCCAGTCGGCAGAGCAGAAAGAGAGAGGCTGACATTTGTTTTTACGCTCTCTTTAACTCTTGTTTGCGAGCTAGCTCGGACCGGATCAAAAGTGTCGCACCCACGGTATTTTCCCCTAGTGGGCGCCACCCAAGCTGCTCCACATAGTAGCCGACCACGAGCTGTCGGAGAGGCACTTGACCCCCCCCCCCCCCCCCCCCCCCCCCGGCATTTAGCCCCCCCCCCCCCCCCCCGCTCGACCACAGGAGGCGCTGTTTGTGAAGAGTTGTTGCTGACTCGGGAGGATTCTTCCTTAGTTGTCGGTGTGCACAGATCCAACCCGACGGTGCAGGTGAAAACATTTTCAGCACTATGCAAGTACGGGCGACTCCCCCCCCCCCCCCCCCCCCCCCCCCTGGGGGCGGCCCCCCCCCCCCCCCCCCCTCTACTTAGCTGTGTTTGGTAGCATCCGTGTGAGCGTTGTACGGATCGTAGATCTTCCAGGAAACACCATCTTCTGTATGTATGTGACTCATCTCGCCTTGTGTTGCCACTTAGCCCCGCCCCCTTCCTGGCTCCAGAGAGAAGTAAACTCCAGTACAGTGGGTTTTTTTTGTTTTGTTTTTGTTTTTGTTTTTTTAACGATCAGGGCGATTTCACCCTGAACGACGAAGCCACACAGTCGGAGAGCAGTCTACTCAGCGGGAGACCTGAATGACCCGACAGCACTTTGAACCTCCCTTCTTTCCGTTTTACTCGTCGCGTTGCGCCGCCCCCCCACCCTCCCCCCTCCTCCTCCTCCTCCTCCTCCTCCTCCTCCTCGCTTTTCTTTTAACCTGCATGTACTTTTGTCTTTCACGTGTATTTAAACAGAAGATGCTTTACGATGAGAGAAGAACCACTGGAGTTTTATCTCGTCAGGACAACATGGAAACTGTAAGGTTTTGTGCCAGTACAAAAAGAATCCCCTACTTGTTTTGTTTTTATTCTGATTTATTATTCTGTCTCTTTTTGGTCCCTGGAGCTTTATTATATTCGTGTTGGGTGAAGAATCTGTTTTCTAAGGCCTTACTCTCCCTCGACTGGCGTTCAGGTTTCCATGGCGACTGACTGAACTCTCCCTCTTCCTTGTTGTATCGAGGCTCGCCTTCTTTTTTTCTGCTGTTGAGGATGACGACAATGATGTACTGTGTATGCGTGCGGGTGTGTGTGTGTGTGTGTGTGTGTGTGTATTATATTGTTTTCCAGACCTGGAACTAATACCATTTAAAACCCTATTAAACGCCTTCACGTGGGATTGATTTATGTTTGCTAGCACAACAGCTCCCCCCCCCCCCCTCTATCCCGAAAAACAAATCCCAAATGGCAATCCAGGCAGGCAGAAGCAATCGATAGCAAAAGTCTTTGATGGGATTTTGAATGCTATTTGCTCCCAGATCTGTGTTGTATATTGTATATGATACACACTTTTTTGGACTCATGTAAATTTGCATTAATTGCTGACTAACGGCAAAAGAATATTCTATTTAATTCCTTCTCTCTTGGCTGTGGGATCCTAGATGTTTAACTGCATGGATGTACTGTATCTCTGCAGAGTCGACTAGCAGCTGTGTGATTTTTACACAAAAATAAAAACGGCACAATATTTTAAAAAAACTGCGCTCTCTTCACTACTGACCCCTTGTGTTCGTACAAGGGAACACAGTCTGGTTCGCAAAAGTGACAAGAAAAAGATGTGTTGGTTGTTAATTTGGGGGGAAATGCCCGAAAAAGGTAGAATGTGGCATTTTTGTTTAAGAGTAAAAAACATTCCTAGCTCCGCCCCCTAGTCCCGGATCTCTGCCAAAATCTCTTGGATTCTTCCTAAGCCCTTCTACATCCTTCCATCAAGTTTTCGTAGAATTCCACTTTGAACGTTTTGTGTCATCGTGTTCACAAACTCACAAAGTGTAGCGTCAGGTAAAAAAAAAAAACAGCATGGAGACCGTTTGTAGTTTAAGCAGGTTTTATGAAATCTACTTATTGCGTCATAGCCGAGAGGGTTTTACAGAGGAACATTGCGACTTATCAACTTCTACGTTTACATTTCCAGGTTTTTTTCACTCGAGTATTTCAGTGATTTTAACTCCGGCAGCGACTTCGACCAACTCTGACAACAACGGCTCGGAGATCTGTCGAGGAGTAGATCAGGTCTTTAAAATCACCTAAACAGCCTGATGAAACTCTAAAGAACTATTCTATTTTCTTACGTTCTTATCAAACTACAGAAAGAGAGATTATTTTTTTAGTTTTTTTTTGTAAAGGAAACTTGCGTAAATCGTATGAGCACTGTTGAGCTAAGACCAGCTCAGGTATGACGATGATGTAAGTGTAAGGCCTGAATGTTGAGGTTGAACGAACATCTTCTCTTACAGCAGAACACGTGAATAAATCTCTGAGGTGAAGTTGTGCAGAAGCAGGACGTTGAGAAGTTTTCGGATCAGGATCAGTGGGTTGTTTCCTTTCCCTCCGGGACATTCTGTCGTCGGCAGATCAGGGCCAAGATCCGACCATGGGTTTATTTTACGATACTGTAAAAAACAAACAAACATTGGAATACAATTAGAGGTTAGAGCGTGACGCTGGTTTTTTTTGTTTTTTTTAAGTTCAATTGAAGAATTATAAATTTGAACTCGAGGTAAGAGTTGACTTTAAATCAATTGCTTTCTTACTTTAATTTTTCTGATGTTTTGTTTATTTCCAGAAAGTACGAAGAACAAAGAAACGAAGTCAGAGGTCAGTTCTCAACTGCGCTGGCTTCCGCGCCCAACGTCACCTCTTCAAAATAAAAGCATAGGCTTCTCACCAGTTGAGAATCCCTGGCCTGACCCTATGACGTCACTGCACTGGACTTCCTGTCTGCGGTTGTCACTCACACTGTGGTTTCCTTGTATCGGTCCAGCGCCTCCTGAGCCACTACCTCGGAGAACTTGGGGTCGGTCCAGGGCAGGTCGTCCGGCACGCTGAAGTTCATCGTGGGCAGGTCGAAGAGCCGCACGCTCACGTCCGTGTCTCCACGCCGCTTCTCCTCCTCGCCATCGCCACAGTTCACCTGCAGCACCAGAGGAGGTCGATTCACAAACCTGTACCCGATCGCGAGTCCTTCACGGGTGGTGGGAGTGGTGCCGTACCCTGAGGAAGCGGAAGAAGGGGTCCTGGACCCCCTGGGTGCTGTTGGACAGGGAGGACACCCAGCCGAACTGTCTGTTGAAGAGGTCGAGGACGGAGGAGGTGTTGAACATCTGCTCCTGGAGGCTCCTCAGCAGGGACTCGTACCTCTGAGTGATGAGGGAGGCCGAGGCCAGGGCCTCCTCCAGCTCCCCCTTCAGAGGGCCCTCCAGAGGCCTCCTCCCTGAGCAGGGGCCCCCCTCCGGAGGAGGGGGGGGGGGGGGGGGGGTTAGGGTGGAGGTTAGGGGGTGACAGCATCATCATCATCATGGAGGACCATTGAGGTTAGACAACCTTACCTTCCTTCCTTCCCTCCTACCTATTCCCACTGACCTTTCTCCGCCCCCAACTTCCTCCCTTCCTTCCTAGCTACCTACCGACCTACTCACCTTCCTTCCTACCTTCTCTATCTACCTTTCCTGCCGACCTATCTTCCCACCTACCTACCACCCCTATCTATCTCCCTTCCGAGTTACCTATCTTCCATCCCTACCTTCCTTCCTTCCTACCCACCTTCCCATCTGTGTCCCAAATGTCTTTCCTACCTTGTCACCTAACTACCATCTTACTTACCCTCCTCCCTTCCCTCCTTCCCTTCTACCATCCTCACTCCCACTCTCCCTCCTTACCTTGTTACCGACCCTCCTCACTTCCTTCCGACCCAATTAACCTGCTCCCCTTCCTATTCCTACCAACCACTCACCTGCTTCCCTGGCTCCCTCCCACCCACTCTCTCAAACTGAGGTGATAATCGATGATGTACCGATGTGTTGGATGTCTTTGCACTTCTGACACTCGTCCCTGAACCTGATGCACCCGGCCGAGTTGCGGCGGATCTCCCTGCAGGTCATCCGGCCGTCGCCGAAGGGTTTGGTGATGACCACGTCCTCGCTCACGCTGCCGTCTGCACACAAACGCGGCGTCACCACGAGGAAGCGACCCGCCGAGCACCGTCTTTTATCTTCACGACGTCTTACCGTCATTGGGGGGCGTGTCCGCGTCCACGTCCGTCACGCCGTCCATGGACCCGAAGAAGTTGCGGCCCATCCCCATCATGGGCGAGAAGAGACTCTGGAAGCCGTGGAAGGGGTTGTGGAGCAGCGACTGGATGCTTCTTTTGTGACGAGTCAGCGGATTGAAGAAACTCGGGAAGAAGAAACGTGGAGGGGTGTAGTGCACGTGGTCGGCCACCTGGGGGCGGCAACCGGAGGACAGAGTGGGAGGGAGGTCGGTTGCCACGGTAACCGCTTTATTGACCCGACTGGAGCTGCAGCGGTCGATTCGTTTTGTTTTTGTGCTCTTATCAATTATTTCCTTCGATTCAATGAAACGACTCTTTGAATCGGCGAAAGAAAATAGTGAAAATGTGGAAAACACGCGTGTGTGTGCGCGCAGTTGCGGCACAACATGAATTAAAGGTGCAGTCTGTACGATCTAGGCGGGTTTTTTGCCACTTCTACAGAAATAGAAGCACGAAACAATTACATAAAGCCATTTCAGAAGGGCGAGGGTGAGCTGACGGATGCCACACGCAGCTTCACCCGTAGATGTCACCAAATCTCACACGCTGCACCTTCTTAAAGATTCGATGATTCGAGATTGTAACGGACTGATGGTTCGAATCGAGGGTTTCAGCCGCAGAGCTCAGGCTGTACCTTCATGCTGTCGGAGAAGAGGTTGTCCACGCCGTCGGACATCACCGTGTACCTGTCCTCCAGGTCCTTCAGCTCGGTGCTCTGACGCCGACTCTGCCGCTCCAGGACGTCCATCTTCTCCCCGTTGATCCAGATGGAGAACGGAGAGGTGCGGTTCAGGACGTCCTCCAGCTGCAGGCACACAGGTGTGCGACGTTTATTTTGAAAGAAAGGGAACAGGAAGTGAGGTCAGAGGGGCCCAGTCTGACCTGGCGTCCCACCAGCCCGGAGCCGCTGCTGCAGGTCCTGGAGTAGTACTTGACGCAGGTGTTCTTCAGACAGGGCTTACACTCCTCCCACAGAGTCTTCATGGTGTCGTTGCACACCTCCTCCTCCTGCTCCAGCTTGGCCTCCATCTCCTGGGCCGCACGCAGCGCCTCCTGGTGGAGCACACAGACACTGCATGAATATGTGTAGAGTTCAGAGAGTGTCTCTGCTAAACAGTCTGAGAGAGAGAGAGCGAGAGAGAGAGAGAGAGAGACACTCGGCTCGTCTCTTCATAGATCTTGGCCTAAATGTCGCCATCTGCTGGAGGTTCCATGCACCTACACTTTTATTAATTCCTCCATGTGTCAGTTTGAAACATCCCATCAGTGAATAGTCATCAAAGAGGAGCTTGTTTAACCTGCTGAAGAAGACTTTACAACAATGTGTGTATTTAAAAGGGCCGGGTATCAATAGAAGTATTTCGATTTTAATTTTAAACTGGAATTTAGAAACATGCTTGTGCAAATTCCCTCCTTAAAGCTTCAGACTGTGCCTTTAAAGGGACGACATTCTAACGTCTGTTCTTGCCTCTTTCTCCTTCTTGGTTTTCTCCAGAACGTCCAGAAACCTCTTGTGGTCCTCGGAGGTTTTCTGCATCACGCTCTTCATCTCCTTCACTCCGTCGATGGCGTTTTCGATCTGCTTGTCCAGGTACTTCTCCCCCTGCTGGGAGAGCTCTGCAACGACAGGGTCACGGTGTGTGAGGGCTCCCTTTAATCCCAGCAAACACAGAGAGAATTCAACCGAACCCACTTTTCTATTATTATGCACGTGACATATATTTTTCATTTATTACATCCCATAATATACGGCCAATGGGATTTTCGACTTTTTGTCCATTCAAAACAAATAACCTGACTTCCGTGACGATAAATGAACAGAAAAAATAGACACAAATAGAAAACTAAATTAAAATCATCAAAAATAAGAAATCAATAACAATGAATACATTGAATTTGTAATAAGTAGAAAAACAAATGATCACATTTGTGAATTTTCTGTGACGTTCTAACTCGTCTTTTACTCACGGCTCAGATCGTCCATGGACGGAGGGACGATGCAGTTGGCTGAAACCAGGAGAAGAGCCAGCACAGTCAGACACTTCAGCCCCTTCTTCTTCATCATCATCATCATCATCAACATCCTCTCTGACTCTCAGTGGGCGGGGCCAACAGGCGATGAGATGGCGTGATGATAGAACACCTGGGGACGTCATGATAATAACACACAAGGTCAGTGCGGGCCTCCCACTCTTTTTTTTAATGGGTAGTACCTCTCCACCACCACCGGAGGGCAGCAGACACAGTGAGCTACGCAGCACAGAATGGCCGTTTGCTCAGCGCTGAGCTGAGGGCAGGTCACGTGACACAGCAGGTTTTTTTATAAATAACCTCAGCGATCAATAATAAAGACAACAAAGTCCTTCTGTCTCTCTGCAAGGACACAAAGAGACATCACACCAGCTCCCTGTGTGTGTGTGTGTGTGTGTGTGTGTGTGTGTGTGTGTGTGTGTGTGTGTGTGTGTGTTTCTGCCCCGCCCCCTTCTCCCTTGTCCTCTGACATGTGCTTGGTCAGCTGGCCAAAAAATTCAACAATGGCCGATTCAACAGAGGGACACACACACACACACACACACTCCAACAACTTTTATACAGAGAGATTTAAAGTGTGTTTTCCCGTTAAAGGTACAGTGCGTGGCATTTAGTGTTTCGTTTGTCCGTTCTGGGCCTCTGTAGAAAACATGGTGGTGCAACATGGCGCCCTCTAGTGGTGAGGACATGCACCTGATGTAAATATTTAAAAAAAGACTCATTCGAAAGTAAATTCTTGCAGATTTATAATGAATGAAAACATTGTTATGTCATGTGATTCCATTCCTAGCCCTGTAGACGCCTTTAAATCTTACACACTGCACCTTTAAATGTGAACATGTCCCCGACCCCTAGTGGACGAGCTGAGACAACGATGATAACCCACTTTCTCTGCAGCA
>JAFBJT010003735.1:0-17958 GCA_016785325.1 Chascanopsetta lugubris | reverse complement strand
CGTGTGTATATATACGTGTGTATATATACGTGTGTATATATATACATGTACACACATGTATATATACAGTGTGTGTGTATATATATATCAGAGTAGTGCAGTTTGCAGTGTTGTCTGGACGTAAACATAGAACCTCTGACTGCAGGTGAGACAGGTGAAAGTGTGAGACGTGTGTCTGTGATCGGGTGAAGACACATATATTTCATATATGCGTGTAAACACATTAGAGAATGTGAGGAAATACTGCTTAGCAAGCATTTAACACTGACTCCAACACACACGCACACACACACCACATGTACTGAAGGCTGGAAAGCTGCTTTTATTTACCCTGGCCTTTTTTAAGCTCCTGCCGCCCACGCACAAATGCTAATAGCACAATAGCACTTTTGCGCAGCGGTGCTTGTCTAAAGGTAAAGGGAGACCCATCACCTCATCATTCCCATCAACTCCTACTCCCATCCCGGCTCTGACCCCGCAGGAGCATTGTTTAGGCTCCGTTTAGATGTACTGTATCTGCCGGGGGCCTGAATGGCAGCAGGATATAGCCCCTCAGTGGGGGCCAACAGTGAGAGGCAACTGTGAGTGCACCAGTGAGTGCGCCTCTGTCTAACGTGTGAGTGCCCTCTGCTGGCGGCGAGCGGGTACTGCAGCGCAGGGGGCACACAGAGCTCCAGTGGTTTCACACACAGGCAGGCTGGTGGCAGAGTGGAGGAGCGAGGGAGAGGAGCAGACCATTCATTTTATTCCAGGGAGGTTATTTCAGTATTTAATTTGCAAACAAACAGAATATTTAAAGACGGTAAATAAAAATACTACAAGTCAATGAGGAAATAGTGCAAAGCTATAATTAGGACATATCATCCATACTATAGTACTATAGTTGTATGCTGTACCATATTCTGTACATCCAGCTGTGTATATGTATACTGTGAATATTTACTTAATTATATTCACCCCCCCCAGTATATTGATATATTGATACACTTACAGTATACATAGTGTCTATACTTCATTACTTGTATACACAGCATGTTAAATATATAGAGTCAATTGCTGCTGCCGGAGCGTTCTTAGCCTATAAATCCCAATTCTGATTCTGAAATGAGCTTTTAGTTTGCTTATCCTACATACATCCTACTTCACATCTAAATCTGAATTTTTAAAAACATTGAAATGTGCGTAAATGAAGTGTTTTTAATGTTGTATAAGGGCTGAGGAGAGGAGGTCAGTGAGTGCAGGACAGTGACCTCCTCTGGTGGCAGCCTCTAAATGCCGCCTCCCTCTCTCTCGTCGTCTTCTGTCTTTCTCTGCGATCACATTTTTAAAAAGTGGGTGCCAAGGATTTCATCTGGTTGGAGAGGATCTACTGTATTATTCTGCAGATTTAAGAGTGACACGGGCTCAATGCTGCAGCGCGCCCGGTGGTGCGACCGCTGCCAGCGCATATGACAAAGCCAGCACAGGTATTATGTTGTTGTTTAGCTGTGTTCTCCTTGAATCTCTGCTGAAGATTTTAGAACGGGGTTAACTTCACCTTTCACTACCTCTTTGTGTTTCTATCATCATCATCGTCAGCCCTCCCTCCTCCTCCTCCTCCTCCTCCTCTCAGCCCTCGCCCCTCCACCCCTCCACCCCCTCCTCCCACTGAACTGTCAGAGATCCACAAACATCGAGAGAGAGAGGGGGAGCGTCTGATTTGGAGTGATTTGAGGTCGAATGCTTGAGCTCATCCTGTTGTCCAAGGCAAAGCTGTAAACCACTAATTGTTGAGTCAAGGTTTTTGTCAAGCAGCCACTGGGAACAACAATCAGTGCACCGGGCCATGGCTGCACGGAGGATTCTGCTTTGTGTGTGCGTGCACATATGTTCCAGCATTCTTCAGGATCAGAATCCGGGGAGGGGGGGGGGCCAGGAGAGGTATTTAAAAAAAAAAAAAAAAAAAAAAAAACCCAAATAAAAAATAAGAAAGGAGTGGCATCTGAAATGCCTACAGTAGAAAGGAGCACAATGCTGCTTTGCACGAGAGGAAGCGGTGGCATGCACGGGCACACAAAGGGGAACAAGTGGTCTTTACATGGAGTGCAGCTGCTTATTAAGACTCACTCCTTCGTGCGTTATTCCTTTCATCCCCACTCAACCACAAAGTGATTTTACTTTGCCACTCACAAAGACGGCAAAAGATTTCTAATGGACAAATCCTTCATAAATGTTGCAGATCAGTGGCGTCGCCGGCGATTTATAATACAATAAACAGCACAGTCCACAAAAGTATCGCTGTGTGGGAGAGGGAGAGAGAATATGAAAGAGCTCAATTCTCCCCGACGCCATAATAGTGAAATGAGCACATATAAATGTGTTAAGAGTATCTCTTTGCATCTTGTATAGACTGCATGTATTTAATCTGTAAAGCTTATTAAGGCCCCAGTCATTGCTATGCAAAGCAGCACCCAGCGCTTTTCTCTCGCCTTTCAGCCGAGTGCAGTGTTCAGCCAATAGGACCGGCCCCCCGCCTCTCATTCTGCATTCATAACATGCAACATTTGCACAATGTATCTCTCAAAGGCCCCTGAATAGAAGGCCTTAATACTCATGTAAACAACTGCAAACCAATTACTTAATGAATCGGGCCCACACATAATGAGGAGCCTCACAAAGGGCTATAAATGCATTTTTTTGCACCAAAGCTTCGGCTTTAAACTACAATCCCTCTGCTGCGCTCCAGGCTTAACTGGCAAATCATAATTATTGTCTAAGACAACAGAGGGAGGGGACGCCATTTTTGTATTTTCCCAGTCCGGCTCCTGTCCTTCCCTCCCTTTTTGATGTGGCTCATCAGCTCACTGACAAAATAAAGCAAATAATTAACAAGTTTGTTTGTGTAGCGGAGGAGAGGGAGGCGGCAGAGAGAGAGAGAGGGAGAGAGAGAGGGAGAGAGAGGGAGGCGGCAGAGAGAGAGAGCGAGAGAGAGAGAGAGGGAGACAGAGGGGGAGAGAGAGAGAGAGAGAGAGAGGAAGCAGAGTAAGAGCATGCTGCCGTTTTGTGCTTCCACGCCACTCATGTTGTACTAGAAGAGGCTTGTTGTAAGTGGAATGTTTATATGGCAGAAGAAAAGACAGTGGGAAACCACGTATGACTGAAAGTCAAGATGATGATGGTCACAGCGCTTTACTCTCGCCGCCTGCACATCTTAAATGTCTATATTTACGTTTTCTGCAGATTTTGGTTTAATTGCATATGTCGCGCGCATGCACGTGACACACGCAGCGTCCGAGAGGCTCCAAAAACGGGCTCATGTTTATTAAAGAGCGTGGTCACGGGGGCTGGCAGAGGCAGACATCAGCGACTATGAGGACCCACAATGGAGCCGGCCCATTAGGCCCTTCCCTGGGTCTAATAGGCAGACTGGGAGCGCCGGCTCGCCAGGCCAGGGAGGTACAGACAGACTTGAGCCCCTGTGTCAGCGTGATGCCCGGTAATCAAATGAAATCAGAGAAGATTATTCCTCATAACGTTTACCCAGCCATTACCTCGGCCCAAATGGCCCGGCTATGAAGAGGTGCTCTGAGGACCTGACGCGCAATTGCAGATCTGATGAAGTCGTGTTGATATTCAAATGTGACGGCGTGAGCTTCCACAAGGCTATTTATCATTAGATGTTCCTCTGCAGCCCACTCAGGGCTCTGATTGGAGCTGACGGATTCTATTTCAAGGGCGAGGAATCAAAGGACACGTGTCCTTGTCAACACTCGAGCCCCAAAACAGTTGATCTGTTTACATTCTGACAAGGAGGCAGGAAACGGTTTGATTTCCAGCGTCGCCGGTCTCTCCAAAAACCTGGTCCGGCCCAGCTAACGGTGCGCAAAGGAGGGGCTTTGGTGGTGGGGCGGGGGGGGGGGCGGGCTTTTGTCTTTGTAAGCGAGTTAATGGGTGGCGCCCAATTGATCTTATGGAAATGAACAGGGAATTATGAGAGCAGCCATGCAAATGTACATCAAACCACTTTGGAGTCTGGTGGCCCATTTCCTGTGGCCCGTTGAATAATAATAACAGTGTTCTTACCGGGGGTAAGGGTCTTGATGTGAGGAGCGATTGGCCCTCCCCGGGTCCTCTTCACCGCCACCATTTATCCCTTAAAAGAGTAAACATGGACACATGAGGAATATTCCCGCTCATTAACAATACTGATGTTATTTAAATTCTACAACATTGACAATCCACAACAGATCAAACAAACAACTCAGGGTCTATGGTTAGAATTGGGGGCAATACGGATTACAAATATGGCTTTGAAAATGTGCCCCCTTTCCACCAATATTCCCTGGAACTTTTATATACCAGGAATGTATTTACCTGGGTGAAAAGAATCCCTGCTAATCTGTGTAGTTTGAGTTTCACCCCAAAGTTCAGCAGCATTTTATGATTGTTAAAAGAAACTGCACTACACCTCCAGGCCAGTAGATGGCGGTAAGATGGATCAGTCATCATCAGCATTAGCGTAACTTCAGCTTCTTACAATCTTGTATTTGTTGATTTCACTTCTTGCGGATTTGTTTTTGCGGTGTGCACTACATTTAGCAACGCTAGCTTGTCGTCTATTTTCCCTGCGCGTGAACAGAAGTGCATAACCCTGCTAATGTGTCGCACCAATCAGTGTTCTTCAGCCCCATAGCCCCGCCCCTCGAAGGTTCCTGGTCACCTGAAAAGTCCTACCACCCTAGTATTGACTTTTTCAGGGAAAGTTTATTACCCAGGTCATGTCAGTGGAAACACGCCCAGGGTTTTTCCTGGGCTTTTCCTGGTGAATGAGAAAAGTTCCTGCGGTGGAAAAATGGCTCTGTGTATTTAACCCTCGTGGGATGTGAGGACATATGTCAGTGTTGACAAAGGGTTTGGATCCAATCCTGGCTGGAGTGGAGTGGACAGCATCTCCTACCTGAGAGCTCCTCCTCCCCCTCCTCCTCTTCCTCCTCCCCCTCCTCCTCTTCAGAGCTCCGCTGCCTTTCCTGCATGGCTGATTGTTTAAGTAGCTGATATGCTTTTGTCTCTGTTGAAGAACACACACACACACACACACACACACACACACACAGTCAAATATTTGCTTTAAAGCCAGGTTTCCAACTTTCAGGAGGTTTCTGTTTGTCCAGACAATCTGCTCCAGTAGCCGAGTGTGAGGCTGAAAACATGGCGTTCGATCAGCTCATCTGTTGATTCAGGCCTCCACGTGTAGCAACCGTTTCCATGAGACAGCAATCAGCTTCTCACATCTCCACCCCCCCCCCCCCCCCCCCGCCCCCCCCCCCGGCAGGAAGGCAATGATTGATTTTGTGTTTTAAAAACACTCATAATTACTTAGCCGCGCTCTAAAGTAGGTATCATATTGGAGAGGGGCGCAGAGACTGAGCTGGCAGAAGCAGCAGAGCAGAAGTACATAATAAATGGGCACTAAAATCAAAAGGCATGGAGCTACGTGTGCTAACGTGTGGGACTGGAAATAGAATTTTTTTTAAACGCCGCCCGTCCCCCTGCGCTTCATCCAGCCACGTCTTTTACATGCCACCTAAAAATACCCCCCAATCGTACCCACAATCATGACCAGGCAATTACTATCAGTGGCCAAGGTCACGGTCATGATTGTGACATTGATGTGGCTGGGCTCGGCCGCGCCGCGCCTTTGCAAAATATACTGTGTATTTTCAAGCTTTTGATCAAGTGCAGCCGGACCGGTGGTGCCGGCCGCGCACCTCGGGGGGACGCCGACACCAAAGGCGCAGTGTGAAGCCTGAGGGCCGAGGGTAACATAGGATCGCTTTACATTTCAGAGGTGCGGCGCCAACTGCTTCCAGGATGCCTTCATATCTACTCCATTTTTTCAAGTCCAGCCTCGCCGCAGCATTGTTTAGAAGATAATGAGAAGCCGTGACAGATCTCCGGCGCTTCCCACCCCCCGGTCCCCGCGCAATTAAAGCGGGGGCGCATTATGCCAGGGCCCGTGAATGATCCATTTTGCCGGAATAGCTCAGAAAGACGGCGGTGTGGAAACCGCCAGCTAGTGTTTTGCTGGCAGATAATTAGAGAGAACTGGCAGTGCTCTTCAGGTGGGACTCTGACCCTGGCTTCACCTTGATCATCCTGCTTCAGCCATCACTTAAAAGAGGCCATTATTCAGTGCAGGGGGAAGAAAACCAACCACAACATAAGGACAGTGTGAATGCTGGGGCACCAGCGATGCCTTTTTACCTCTAATAGGAACACTTTCCACAGGGCTCTCGTCCTGGCTGTCCTCTTCAGCACTTTGTAGTTCTGTAAGAAAAGGAAGCACACAGTGAGAAGCAGTGGCAGGGGCGGGGGGAGGGAGGGAGAGAGGGGGGAGCCTTGAGGAGAGGAATGGGAATGGGGGGGTATGGGGGGGATGGGGGGTGGGGGTGGGGGGGCTTTCTTTGGCGCTGAATAGCCAGCTGTATGAAAACTGGCCTGTGCGAGATTCATAAAAAAAACAGCTCTGTGGTGAAATTGATTTCTTTCATAAAGGGGAAGTTTGAGTTCTCTGCAGAGGTGGAGCCTTCAAGAAACCGCACATTTACTCCCATCAATGTCCTTTTACATATTATTGTGCGGAAACAGGTGAACTCGGTGCAGGCAACTGTAATGAAACTAAACCGCTGGCACAGAGACGCGGCCATTCATCCACAACTCAATAATTTCCCTTTTGTGCCCATGCAGATAATCTTCATTTACCTTGAGCGCGTTGCCTTTGTGTGAACTTGGCAGACGGAGCGGCTCGGTCAGCTCGGAGGGAAGCGCAGGAGGAGGAGGAGGCGGAGGAGGCGGAGGAGGCGGAGGAGGCGGAGGAGGAGGCGGAGGAGTGGCTCTGGTCCCCGGCTGAGGGGCTCTCCTCACTGGACCGGGACAGAAGTGTCCTCAGCAGCACTTTGGCCTGCGAGCAGCACAAATTAAAAGCACATTCTTAATTGTTCCCCGTTTTGTGGAGGAAGTGTCAAATTGAACTCCCGCCCATTAGCCAAGTCATTTACTCGGCCACGGCTGCTCGCACAGAGGTGCGGTGCTCCGACGCCCAGAGAGAGAGAGAGAGAGAGAGAGAGAGAGAATGACTTCAAGTTCTTTCGCTCGTTTAACTAAAAAAAGATAATTTCCCCTCTCTCCCCCCCCCTCCTCCCGCTTTCTGCTCTTCCTCTCTTCTCATCCATGAGATTAGAGAAGCGCCTAAAGAATGCAATCACCCTGCCGTTAATGTGCAACACGTATCTGCTCTCCTGCCTGAAAGGATTGAGACAAACCGCTCTCTTGCTCCCTCTCCAGCTCATTTTCATCTCTGGGGAGACGAGGACACACAATTAAGAGGAGCTGTTCCGCCAGAGAACCCACCCCCCCCCCCCCCCCCCCCCCCCAATATCAAACCTCGCCATCGTCATCTCTCTTTTGTGATCAAACGCCGCCTCTCAGCCTCAGATGGCCATTTGCAACTTTTAATGAGCGTTAATATGCAGCGGATGATCAGGAGGATTCTGGCAGTGACAAACTTTAAGTGCATTGTAAGTTGTTATCAGTCGGATCCACAATGAGCGCGCTTTCATTTGCCGCGAGGGGACGAGACACGAACGCATGCCAGTCTGAGCGCGCCCGTGGGTATTTGATGCTGCACAGTGTAAAACAAAACCAAAAAAAGAATGTCTTGATCCTTGTCCCCGATATCCGTCTTTGTTCTTTTTTTTAAGATTGAGTCAAATGTACACGGCGAGCTGAGGGCTCTCGTGGATTCACTGCATTTTAAATATCAATGAATGCAACTGTTAGCACTTGAATATTCAAAGGGCCTCTTTGAGTGTGTGCATGCGAGCTGCATGCTCCCATTTGTCGGGAGGAGCCGGGGCTGTGTGGCAAGACGTGAATGGAAATTTCTGTTTTCTCTTGTGTGTGTGGAGAGAGAGTGAGCTGTTGTGCGTGCGAGCGAGCAAGCGCGAGAGAGATGGTGAAACACGGGGAGGAAGAAGAGGGAAATAGACGGAGACTTTAAATCAGCCTTCTCCTGATGCTGGCGGACACAATGATGTGGATGGCAGCACCTCTCCCTCTTTTGCGGGTTCATATTTTCAAGAGGCTCTAGTCTCTCCTCTGCTCTGCTCTCGATGCATCGAGAGTCCACCACGTTAATGACGCAAAACCTAGTTTGTTTGTATATATGATCATTTAGATCCCAAGTGAGAGATTTGTGTCATTTAACATGATCTCTAAAAGGTCAACGAGCAGGGAAATTAAAAATAATCCGCGGCGCCCATCAAACAATAGCTTTTCCTTTTGGGCTAATTCTGAATTAAAAGCGAGTGAATTCCCTCCCGTGAGATGAAAGCACCCAAACAGGGGCTGTGATTTACGATTAGCACACGGGTCAGGATCTCTCTTCTGTCAGGGTCAGCGTGTGAAGCAATCTGATGAGCAAGGCAGCCGGGCTTTGGTTTCCAACGCCAGACACAAAGAAGCCACTCGGTATCAACTTCAGCTCCTTTTTCAAAAACATGCGACGCGGCGACAAAAGAAAGAAAAACATGGAGAGAGAAAGAGAGACATTTCTGTGTATGCTAATGTCGCCGTGCTTCTGGAGCTGCGTCTCTGAAAGAGTCTGACCTCCCTGTTTGTGTTTGTGTGTGTGTGTGAGAGAAAGGCAGTGTGTGTGCCTCCGACGCTACCTGGTGGCCGTAGGAGGCATGGCGCTCCAGCAGCAGCGGCGTGAACAGCTGGACTAAGCGCTGGGTGTTGAGGACATGGCGCTCCTTGAGCAGAAGGGCGTGCTTGAACCAGCGATCCCACAGCCGAGCAGCATCGGGGGGGAGGCTGGCTCTGCAGTGAGTGGGTGGGAGAGGAAGAGGAGGCTTTCTTATGGAGTGCGCAGAGAGGCGTATGAATTTAAGGCATAATTATACCTCATTAGCATTCTACATATTTCGATTATCAACAGGACGTAATGGGCATGTTTAACATATGATATGCATACATGAAAAATATACACATTTAAATGTGTTTTAAACCAAAACAAACCTACAGTAGCGCAGTAAACAAGAATCTCTACTGCAGAGAGAGGGTGGGCCATGTGTGTATTTGGACGGCGCGTGTTTCGGTGGACGTCTCATTGAAATCAACAGGGGATGGATTTGACTCAGAGTACAACTCCTCATTATCCAGAGGACTGGAAGTCACAGATAGGGCATTTTAATTTGCTCCTGACATTCTCCCATGCGGTGTTCCCACACAGGGCGACACCAGAGATGACCTTTACATTTGTGGACATGGCTGTGTGACTGTATGGAGCGCTGGCTGACTGTTGAACCTCCTGCCCCCTCCTCCACTTTCTCAGCATGAGGAAAATGCACGGGCAGCTCTTCACTCTCTTTGTGCGTGGAAAAAAAAGGGTGGAATTCACCTTTAATGTGCATGTGTGCACTTTATCTGTGAGGAGGAGAGGGAGGCCTGTTGAACTCTGGAGATTTCAGAGGACTGATATTTGTGCTGTGAATTATACTTTTATAGAGACGTTGAATATAGTACACACAAAATAGACTCAATACAATGAGGCACAATGCATCATTTTGTGTATCATATGTGTCTATGTATATATATATATATATATATGTGTGTGTGTGTGTGTGTATGAATATACTTATGATACAAAATGGTCTCGATCACACAATGCGCGTATCGTATGTGTGTGTGCGTATGTATATATGTGCATAAACTGTGTGTGTGTGTTTATCGCCACTTCAATCTGTAAAAAGTATATATGTATATATGTGTGTGTGTGTGTATATATATATATATATATATATATACACATATATATGTGTGTGTGTGTGTGTATGATATGTATCTGTATATTATATTATGATCATTATTTTATTAGTCATTTATACAGCTGATTACTTATTGAACATATTCAACAATCGGTTCCAAATATCAGTGATTGGCTGAATTAACTACTATTTGAATCGGACTAAAAAAATATAACATTAATGGACCCACTGTGTGTGTGTGAGATCCATTCTCTCACTCTCTGATCTATTTTTAGATGCGGAGACACTAAAATAAGCGTTACCTGATTTGATCGGGATGGGAGCAGGGCTGGTGGGACGTCACCATGTCCCGTGTTAGCACGCAGCCTCTGTCCGTCCTCCATGACATCACCTGGAGCTCACGGAGGACCGCCGCTCCACAGGCTCCAAGGTCTTCAGCGCTCACGTCCTCGCCGCCGTTGCAAAGTCTGTCAAATATATCAACAGGTCAGAAGTACACGGGAGTAGATCAGCGTCCCTACTTGCTGGCTCAAAGAATACCAAAGGTAGACGTGACGTGGAGGGTCATGACACTACACACACTGAATGTGTGTAAAAGTCCCAAAAATCAACATAGAGTGAGTAAGAAAGCTTTGCCCTTGTGAGACATTCATCTATACTTTGTAACCAAAAGTCCAATTATGGCCGATTCATCACGCTATGAAATATAAAAGGGCTTTTGAATAAAATAAGGCCCGGCCCTAATGAAACAAATTCTTCCATTTCCCTCCGTCTCCCCCGACACCCCGTAACAATTCAACAGGGCGGTTACCATAACAATCCCATGTGTTTGAAAACCCCTCAGAAATGAAGATGCCAGCGTGTGGGTGATGACACTTCATTTAAAGTGAGAGCCCTCGGCAGAAGGATAATATGTTTTGCTCATCTGCAAAATCAAAAAAAAAAAAAAAATAACTGCTGCTCCATGGTCGTTAAATAAATATACACAGCGTTGTCATTCTGACGGTGAGGGATGAGTGAGGGTGTGTACCCGACGATTCTATTGAGCTGTCTTCCATCATGGGAGGAATCGCCGTACACGCCGGTCCATTCACCACCCAGTCGTCCTTCGATGC
Source organism: Chascanopsetta lugubris (assembly GCA_016785325.1). NCBI lineage: Eukaryota > Metazoa > Chordata > Actinopteri > Pleuronectiformes > Bothidae > Chascanopsetta > Chascanopsetta lugubris. The sequence goes on along the minus strand of JAFBJT010003735.1, from coordinate 7,037 downwards.
TGTCGAGCAGATTAAAGAGTCCTTCCTGCGAGAGACTGAGGAAACATTAGCCATTAATGTGGTGAAAGGAGGAGGTCACGTGATCAATAGACCCGGACGTTTGTTAAAAAGAAACCGGCGACGGGACGGCCGCAGGAATGCGCTCATTCGAATGTACAGGAGGAGTCAGGAGGCCTTGTGGGGTAAAGCACGGGGGAACCTAATGCATTTCCTTTCCAAAAGAAGCAATTATAAAAAGAATAATCTTCGTAAAAAGAAGTGACCATCATTTTACACCGAAAAGCAGCGGCGAGGGGCCTCCAGATTTCTTTTTTGGGGGAGTGATTCCCTCTTTAATCTGTAGCTGCAAAATGAGAAATGGATGTGTAATGCATGTGGATATTGGGAATCCATCTCTTCCATGCGCATTAAGCTCTGGGTGGCCCTCATTGAATTCTCCCCAGAAACCCCCGAGCCCAGAGAGATCCTGAGCCCCCCCCCCCCCCCCCCCCCCCCCCCCCCCCCCCCCCCCCCCCCCCCCCCCTATACATAAAAGAGGCCAAAAAAGAATTTATGACAATCTGTAATGGGCTTCTGGGTTAAGGGTCAGCAAACAATTGCTCCCTCCCTTTTTTTTTTTTTGCAGGTTGTTTCCTGGTAACATCCTGATTAAGCCAGCAGCTTGAATTATATCCATGACATTCTGTAGTGTGCCATTCGGCGCTGCTAAGTCCTCTTCAGTGTGGCTGAAGTATCGTAGGCAAAAGCTGTCTTTTCTCCCCTCCTGCCTGTCGTCGGTGCGGGCCTTGAAATAGTCATCTTTCCCTTTCCACTTTATTTGTCGATGCTCTTCAAAAAAAAAGACCTTTAGAGAGGGAGAAAGTGAATTAGTTGTGTTTTCCTCCAAACCCCCCCCTCTCTCCCTCTCTCTCTCTCTCTCTCTCACTCCCCATCTCTCCCTCATTGTGCTGTTGCCAGCTTTCATGTCAAGGTCCCCAACCTCACTTTATATGCTGCTGTTGTTCCGTGTGTCAACATGATCACCAGCACATTGTTAGTGTGGAGGAAGGGGTCAGCCTCCGTGGTGTTAGTACAGTAGCAGCCTCCGGGTCTGATTTGCCACATGGAATGGCCTCAGCATCAAGCGACGGGTGTCCGGGGGGAGTCTTGGCGTGTCGGAGAAGATGGCAAATATGTTACACAAAGGAGGGGGAACATACAGGAGTAATAGTGTGGCTATCTATTCTGGATTTTTTTGAAGGGTCTGCCTTAAATTGTGTGACATGCTGCTCCTAACTGAGCAAATCCATCCTGTGGTCCAGCGCCGGCATTTTTAAGAGCAGGTCACGAGGAGGCCATTGTAGCCCCTTTTCCACCAACATTGCCAGGAACTTTTATTTCCAGGAATTTCTTTATTTACCTGGGTAAAAGAATTCCCGCTGTGGTTTGTGTTTCACCTCAAAGTTCCAGGGCATTTTACTCAGACTGATGACAAATGGGGAGTTGGTAAAAGAAACTGCACTACACCTCCAGTACAATAGGTGGCGGTAAGAAGAAGCAGCTAAAGGCCTGTTGATCGGTTAGCATTAGCTTAACGCAGCTTTTGGCTAGCTAAACGTTTGGCGTGCTGATGATGTATGTGGGGAAAGTGCACTACACCTCCAATCCAGAAGGTGGCGGTAAGAAGAAGAAGCTAAAGGCCTGTTGATTGTTTAGCATTAGCTTAACGCAGCTTTTAGCTAGCTAAATATTTGGCGTGCTGCTGAGTAGCTGGTGACACCATTTGTTGGTAGGGCAGTTGATGGCCTCTAGTGGAGGAGCCGATATTCTGGCTCACCTCAGGCTCCACGCTGGAGGTGAAATTAAAGGGGCAATCTGTCCAGCGAATCTAAACCTTAAGAGCCTGGATGCTCTTTGAACTTTAAATCAAAGCTTCTGGTGTGAACCCCTGAGCCTGAGCTGCTGCCCTTCCCATCGTGCTTCATCTGTCTGCACCAGGGGGCCGCCCCTCGGGTATAACGCGCTATTGTCGACCGTTCGTACAGCACACGCACTAACAAACGCACTACAAAAGCATATTTTTTTTTATTTTTTTTTGCGTGAAATGTTTGACAGGAGCCTCTTTGTTTTTCATTGTGACAGAAAATAATGTGCGAGCGCAATCATAAAGGAGCGTAAAGGGAGAAACCTTAACTAACTGTGCCAGTGGAGGGGGCGGGGCCCGAGACTACGCCCGCGCGTCGCGGGTAAACTGCAGTGCGCAAACATCCACGCCGGATTTCCTGTGTTTCTCACTCCATCCAAAATGATCCTTCAGCTCAGAGGCCATCATCACGCTAAGGATTTGTGGCAGTAAGTGCTGTCCACATGCCCGCCCTCCAGAACACTCTACGGCGCCACAAATTTCCTCCTCCACTGGGGACTTCCTGAAGTCTCTCGAGCAGAAAATTGCTCTGTTACAGCATTATCTTGGATTATGGCAATATTGTCAGTGACAGCTCCTGAGCTCTTCCCCATAAGATGCATCACTGCCTGCCACCGCCGCCGCCGCCGAGCTACAGGGAGCGAGGTGGCGTGGAGCGTGACTCCCACAATCCTCTCTGTCAGGCTGAGATGTGATGGAGGCGAGGAGGTGCTGAGCGCCGTCCCCGGCCCTGCTCCTATCATTAGCCGCACAGCCGCGCACCGCATTCCCCTCTCTCGGCTTCTTGGAGTGAGAATGAATTTGAGGACGTTTCAACACGCCATGAAACAATCCAAACGCCTCCAGCCACCTTGACGGTTCAAAAAGTTTCTCGCACTTTACCGTTCCAAGGTCCCCGGTGAAGCCGTGGAGCCACCAGATGTTCCCGGACCGTGTTGATAGCGAGGATCCTTCCCGTCCTCGTCCTCAGACAGATCTTGGTCCGGCTCGGATTGTGTCAGAGAGAGGGAGAGGTCACTGGCGCTGCTCTCCGACAACCGCACGTCAGACGTGGACGTGCCGACACTCTCGTGCTCATCTGTAGGCAAACGATCTCAGTTTACGGCCACATCTTTAGGAAGAGACAAGTGAAGTGAGGATATCAGGAGAAGCAACATGCCAAACCTAGACGCTCGTCTCCAAAAGTGACCTCAGGCTTCAGTTGACCTCCATCACTGGGCAGCTGATCAGCCGTTTCGTGGCTTTGGTCCGTGGGGGAATCTTTAGCCCCCGAGGGGCGAGACGTGTTCTCCTCGGACCGCGAGAAGGTGAGCGGAGGTGAAGGCTCTGGTTCATTATCGCCCGCAGAAGGCACACGACCAGATGCGGCACAAGCAGACGGGGCCTGCGCCGACACTCTGTGATGTTTGTCAATCACATGACCAGTGTCAGGGGAGCGGGTTGAGCCTGAAATGTCATCTGATAAACGCGCGGCGTCCTCTCCGCCTCTCCACAGACCACTCGGTGGATGTTCGGGGGAGAGCGTGACGCTGTTGGGTGAAGGATGGGCCGAGTGTCCAGGAGATGCTCCTGAGCTCCGCTGGCGCATCGGCGATTGTGTACGATTCTTAGCCGGATGAGAGACGGAGCTGCCCATGTGTTTTCTTGGCGCCGCTTTAATCTGTAAAAAAAAAATCAAAAATGTGTTTACCTCTTGGAACGAATCTTTCTATATAAAAGCAAATCCACTCTGGACATGAATAAAATTCTTCCCCGAGCCTTTTCAGTTTTAAACAAGTCTCATTTAAAAGAAATTCAACTCAAGTGTATTAACCATCCACTTTAAAATCGTGAATACGCGCATCTTATATGGGCCAAGGTCAGAATTCCTTTCACAACCTATTTCAGAAGAATGTCTCAAGATCAATGTTTTAACTTTTAATCGCATTAGAAATCCTTTAGACAAGTTTTGATTCATGTCTGCAATGTGTCACCGAGGGGCGGGAGGGAGAAAAGCCTCCCTCCAAACATAATAACAAAAAGCATGGCTTCTGTTTCTTTTCTGATAAGCGTCTTAAATACCAAACAGTTAGCTGCTTAATAACATTCAGTGTAAAGCGTGCAGCCGGGCCCAGCAGATCCACAAAGTAGGTAAAAGAGAGGAAAAGTTAATTTCTTGGCTGAGTGATTCCATCGGTAGCTGCAGGGCAAAGTAGAAAGTGTTTCACTAAAGTAGCAATTGATTCTTCTATCAATCTGCGGCACGCGTGTGCTCTTCCAAGGAATGTATTAAATATGAAAATCATATCCCGTTATCATCTGTCTCCAGCTTTCAGCCCGGTAAGCTTCCCTTAATGAATGCTGCAGCCTGAGGGACATGCACACTGCAAGCCAATGGCTTGTATGCATAATGGAGTGACGGTAGCATTTTGCTCATTACAATATGGACAGGCTGAGGGGGGGGGGGGGGGGGGGGGGGGGGGGGGGGGGGGGGGTTCTGCACACAGTTACAAGTGACTGCTCGAGACAGCATGCTCCAAGTTATTATGAGATGTCTTAGACGTTTCATCTAAAAGAGCTTTAACTGCTTTAAGTGAAGGGAGGAAGCAGCTATGGGCTTGAACTACACGGCTCGTATGGTAGATGCAGCAGCTGGGATTAGACACCTGTGCCATTACAGATACACTGTTTAAAATGTAGACTCCTCCACAGACTCGCTGGGCTTATATCATGTCGACTCGCCTTTGTTATTCTAAACCCGAAAACACAGCTGGATAGAGATTTGCATAAACCGTGTAAACATTTCAAAAAGGAATATCCAAAACAAGTACCATTTTTTTTGTGAGTTGAAAAACTAGATGTGTATTTTCTACAATTAATTACAACAATTTATTATTATTAAATGTAAATGCTATTGTTAGAGTTTTATATTGTTTATATCAGCGTTACCGTTGCTGCTTCGAGCTCTTTGTCCATTTTCCTCCTGTCCTCCATACGTTTGTAAACCCTTCTGAAAAACTCAGCCTGGGAAACATGGAAAGGGAGAATGTTACTTAAATATAAACGCAGTTGTGCATTCTGAGTAAATACAGTGAAAAGTAAACACGAACATATGATTGTCATATTATCAGTGGCAGGTAAACGACAGTGTCTGACAACACGGGACCAGGATAGTAAAAATTTTGGACTAAAAATGTTATTTAGGATAAAATGTAAGCTTTTATTTATTTTGAATAAAGAAAATCAATAAAAACAAGCAACATTGAGGTTTTTCATGAAGGTTTTCACTTTAATATTCTGTGCTGATCCAAACTTGGAATTTCATACTACTAGATCATTTCTCAGAAAAGGTCTCACAAAAGATGAGAAATTAAATGAAAAAATAAAATATCTTCAGTGACTTGTAAGAGGCCAATTAACAAGTATAATTCTTAAGGAAATAAAAAAATGTGCATCTTATTGTATTATTTGAAATCTAAACATTAGAAATATTCTTTATAAAATATTGACTTCCCACTTGACTTATGAAAATATTCAGACTTGAAATATCAATGTAAGACATTTTAACACCAATCAAGGACTTATTATTTTTCTAAAGTAATTAATTTAAAAGAAAAAAAGAAACTGAAGGTCCTGCTACGACAGTCCTGATAAAAAGAAACGATGTGAATCTGGTGTAAAGCCGAGGGTTTGACAGCTAAAGTGACTTTGTCAAGCATCAGTCAATCACAGCACGTTTCCCCCAAGTGGGGGTCCGTCCCTCTGTGGGGCTGACCGCCCGGAACCGTTTATCTGACTGACCAGATTAACCGTCTTAATCCCAGTTCCAATTAATGGTCTGGTTAAAGGCACTTGGATTAGCTAACACATGCTGTAGCTCCAAACAGTAGCTAAACGGCACATTTAATAAATTCTGTCTCTGAACATCGTCTAAATAAATACAAACCAAATTGTAATAAGATGTAGTTATTCACAGTACAACATAAAAAACATATTTCACTGTTGTTTCTGTGAGTGTATCGCTGTATATTTTCATTAGCACTGGCTGCTTTCTATAAATGTATATCTATGTTTGCCCAGAATGAAACACCTTTTGAGGATGATTGCTAAATGCCACCGTTAGTTTAGAAGGATCAGGTGAAAACCATAAAACCCCAAAACATCAGAAATAAAACAGTGGATTTAAAAATGTAAACAATGGGCACCATGGCGACCAAAACAACAACAAACTCGCAGGACTCGGAGCATCAAGAGGAAATAAAGCAACTGCTTGAGGGGAGGGAATGACTAAACCTCTGGAGCACTTCACTGTCTCTATATTGGGCAATTAACTTTGTGAGTCATAATTAGCCAATTTTGTTAATTTGATATTAAGCTGTGGAGCACTGTGGCTGTGTTTTAAGTGATAATCTGACTGGCTCATTGTTCCCCCTCCTCATTCATTTGCTTGTCATGATAAATTGCACCGTTTGAGTGTTTACTGTTGTCACATCAAGCAACAGCAGGCGCACAATTTAGCTTCTGTTAAAATGACAACACAGATATGTGTTAAGATGCTTCCTTTGTAGTAAAATTTGTAATTTATTACAAATGATCAAATTAGATAAATCCATTTTAAACCAGATCAGCCTCAATGAAAAAACCCCAAAACGTGTTTGTACCTTGTGTTGTTGCAGGGGGCCATCGTCAGGGCGATATTCCTTCATGCTAATTTCGATGCTCTCCACATCTCTCAGAAGCTCAAGGTTTCTCATTTTGGCTCGAGCTTCCCTGCCGGAGATTTCCTTCAGATAACTGCGCAGTTTGGAACTCTTTATCTGCAGACTGAAGGCAGTGGAGAACGGTTATTCAAAGGATAAATCATCTCAGAGCTTAGGCACAAAAATAAGAGCTTGACTCCTCACAAGAAAAGGTTAAGCACAATGTGTTTTAAATTTAATTCTACTGCTCCACTCTCTTATCATAGCTAAGCTTCTCTGCTCTGACCTGGCATGCTAATATAGTATGTACCAACATCATGTGAGATGTAAACAAGGCTGGTGTGTATACATGCAGCAGAAACACTTAAAACATTGTTCAATGTAATATCTGAAATATATTTTATATAAATATTATATATTAGTATACATATTTATTGACTCTCTCTCTCTCTCTC
>JAFBJT010003730.1:80051-124069 GCA_016785325.1 Chascanopsetta lugubris | reverse complement strand
ACCTTTTAATGTATTGTGTACAAGAAGCAAGCACGTTACAGATCTAATATACCTGAATTACTATAAATACTACACTGCTAATTATACTTTGGTGTGTGTGTGTGTGTGTGTGTGTGTGTCTGTGTGTGTGTGTGTGTGTGTGTGTGTGTGTGTGTGTGTGAGACCTGGGAACCACATGACGAGTCCTCGGTCCAACACTTCTTTACTGCGGGGGTCTGTGATGCTTCGTAACAGGGCTGTGCGTGGAGGAGGGAGGCTGCGTGTGTGTCCGGTCATACACCCGAGAGCCGTGGCTGAGGCCGGACCACTGACCCGCACCACTGCCACGCCACACCTGCCGTGGCCTGACGACAGGGCATAGATGGTGTCAGCGTCAGCCAGAGCACCAGGGAGGCCATCCCAGGTAGACAGGAGTCTGCAGGTCAGTGTTTGTCTGCTGGAGAGAAGGACGTGAAATGAGACATTGTGAGTAATTATAATAATATGTTTCGTAATTTCTAAATTTGTACAACCAGTAATATTTTCCTTAACAAGGTTCTTCCATGTTTTGCCAAATTAGAAAGCAATGACAGGACAATTAATGATAAAAAATAAATAAAGAAATAATAACATTAATGTGAAATGATTTAAGTGAATATGGGATTATATTGGATACTCTACATGTTTGGAAGTGATGAATGAGGTGAGGTGTGTTCTGTTGCCACATGACACTTCCCCACTGGATGTCACTAAATCCTACTTATTGAATATTTAACCATTTGACAAGTTTTCATTCACTATCATTGTTTGTGTCCAGTATCAGTTACCAGGGAAAGACAACAGAGGGCAGTAACATGATATTAAAGATGAAATTCAATAACAAACCTGGTAGTGACTGAGTGGACAGCAGCTCTCCATATCCCACGACACACAGATGGAAACATATTTAAATAAAACCGGTGTCAGACCTTTGAGTTCTGGCTGATTTCACAGTGAAGGTGGTAAACAAACTCTGTCCTTAATGAAAACATGACGTCAGAACTTCCTCCTGTAAAAGTCTCTCACATCAACATGTGAATGTAACGTCTGTTGATAAACGGAGATTATCAAATATCCGTAAAGGGTTTGTTTTCTTGTTTATACTCTTCCTTTACAAAGTCATGCTTTCCTTGAATCGGATTCCGCCTCTGTAGTTTACATTCACTACGAGCAGCGCGTAGCGCCCTATGTTGACTGTGATTGGTCAATGTGTCAATGACCAACGCCTGTTCTGGAATTCTATTGGTTACAATTCCGTCTCCCTGTAGAAAGACCCGCCTTCTGTGCGCAGTTATATTCAGTCCGTGTTGCAACTCTCCCCCTGCTCTATCATTCCTGTTTACTTCAAATACGGATGCATTTTCTGCTGCACCACTATATAAAATATTAAACAAATTATTTCAACCACAATACAAACTTCATAAGATTGTACATTTGTGCCAAAAACAGGAACAATCTCTTTCCATTATTGATGTATTATTTCATAGATTTTTTATTTTAGGGTTTAGTTTTGATTGATATTTAGATACTAATTTGCAATAATAGGCGTTTATATTGTCCATCCAAGGCTACAGTAAAAACATGGCAGCCTATGTAGGGAGGGTCTGCTCTTTTTATGTAACCATGAATTTCTCATTCCAGGATAATTAAATTATGATCCATAACTTAAAGTGAAAAATATCCCTATTATTGCTCAAGCGTTATTGCAGAATCTTTCATGCAGCTGTTATTTGACTGTACATTGACATTTATTAGTCGCATATAAAACTGTGACTCACTCTGCTATCTATAAATGTTCTTAATTTTGCCATATTTCATTTCTTTGTTTGTGAGACTGTGATTTTGTGACTTGCCTGGTGCTACTGTCTGCAGCTCCTCTGGCTCCATGCAGCATGAAAACAACAGAGTATGAACACAGCATATCGATGACATGTGCACTGCCATGCGGACTCCGCTGCAGCTTCTTGCAGCTGTCAGCCCAGAGGGTGGTGAGTAAGCACAATTTCTGCTCACATACGAGGGGTCTCTGAGCCATACGAGGGGGAGGGCTGCCAGCCTGTCACTGGGACTGTACAGTGAAACGTGCCATCCATCAGGGCCGGGCGGCCTCATGGCCTCGGAGATGGACTGTGTGCATTCTGAAGAGTCATGGCCTGAGGCCCAGAGAGCAATGTTTAACCTGGGATCTCAATAATTTATAGACTGTTCAGAGAGTGTGTGTGTGTGTGTGTGTGTGTGTGTGTGTGTGTGTGTGTGTGTGTGTGTGTGTGTGTGTGTGCAAAGCCTGACACCTGCTACCTCACAGCTGTTAAACACCATCAATACAGACAAACTGTTCATCAGGCAATTGATCCAAAGACAATGACAAATTCTCTGTTTGGAAATTACCTCCAACCTTCTCTCTCTCTCTCCGTCACACACACACACACACACACACACACACACACACATGCATCTGCACTGTGTCATGACAGATCCTGTAATGCAGACACTATATCACATGTAGAGGATCATCATGCTCGCTGAGTTGACACCATCAGTGTCTATTTTGAAGGATGAGAGTTTGGGGAAGGTGTACACACACCTCGACTTTGGCTGACCATTGTTTGTAAAAGACAAATGACGAGTGAGCAGCCATGACAACACAATGTGACCTTTGCAGCGCAGACGGCCATGCTCACAGATTGTTGATATGGATGAATGGTAAACGCTCTGTACTTAGATTGCACTTTTATTGTCTCATCAACACTTACAATGCTTTAAACTTCAAACTATGTTCATCCATTCCCACTCTGCCGGTACAACCATCACGCTCAATTTAGAGTTCAATATCTTGCCTAAGGACAATTTGGCGTGAGGGCTGCCGGGAGTAAACCACCAGTCCTCTGATTATTGGACGACAACATCCCAAGGCCGTCCAAGTACAGCATCATAACATACCACAACAGAAAAGAGGGGACTATAGCAGAGCACAACATAGTATAGCATTACATATAGCATAACATAGCGTAGTGTTAAATTATGTGACATTATATGACATTATATTATATTAATCAGTTCATATAGCCTCTTGTATTCATCGTGTCCAGTGCACTGAGAGCATACTGTACCTGGCCGTGAACCCTGGTCCCTGGAGTGTCTCTGAAAATTTGATAGGTGAAGCTATTTTTTGCACGGATAAATAAGTCATAGTCTATTTAATCTTGGGGGACATGCAGAGTATAGTGCAGTCACAGTCACAGACCAGCAACAGTCTGCAGCACCTGCCTGTCTGATACTCTGTCTGATGCTGCTGAGGGATGAGGGCTGTTTATGAAGGCCTGCTGTGAATGTATGTGAGCTAAAGTTATATGTGTGTAAGCCATATATTTTATTCTCTGTCACCCCGCAGGTTCTATTCCTGGCACCATTTCGCTGGCACAGGTCAGTGCAAAGCGATAAATCTAAATCTTCTCCTGGAGAATGATAGGACACGCAGGACATGCATGAAATCATAAGGCTGACATGTTTTTCCATTGGTATGTGGCTTCTATACTTTGTTCTCATGCCTTTAAAGTGACAGTACCACGCCACAGGATTGCTAGAGAGAGCGGACGTAACTTTATTTGAGCTATTTTGTATTTCTCATGAAGGGTTGGGTCGACGTTTGGCTTAGGTAGTGATAGGTTTATCTCAGGGTTAAGTTTAGGTTAGGTTAACGTTGGAGTTAGGTATTAATGTGATGTTGGGGGTGTATGATAACAGACCAAAGAAATGTATGCAAATGTGTATGCACATTTGTGACGTCACAAAAATAGCAGGACAAAAAAATTGTGTGTGAGGGAGTGTGTATACTTGTGTTTATATATTTGTGGGGACACAATTGTATAATGGCACTGTGTTGTCTCAGTCGAAGAAGTGTAAGTCTGTGTGTGTGTGTGTGCGCGCCCCCTCCCTCATGCCACCCCCCCCCCCATGTCCCTCCTCCATTGTCAGTGCACCTCTCTCTCTCTGTCTCTCTCTCTCTCTCTCGGCTCCTCAGCAGCACGGCCAGGATGATCCTCCGCCGCTGCACCGTCACTACCGACAACCTTCACCTCACTTTCACACTAATTTAACCCCCCCCCCCCCCCCCCCCCCCCCCCCCCCCCCCCCCCCCCCCCCCCCCCCCCCCCCCCCCCCCCCCCCCCCCCCCCCCCTCTCTCTCTCTCTCTCTCTCTCTCTCTCGGACCCCTGCGCACCGCCACCCCCTCCATGCGCTGCTGCCCTCCTCCTGAGATGCACAATTGGGACGCGCTTTCCCGGATAATATCTCTTCCATCGTCCGCCGCTCGCTGATAGACAGCATGCCCGACCCGGCGGCGGGGAGCACGGCGGCGGCGGGGACAGGGGCAGCCACCGCCGGCGACGGCCCCGAGAGCAGCCGGCACCGACACCGAACCCAGCAGGGAGACGCGGCGGAGAGGCCGGAGCAGGGAGCCGCCGCCGCAGCACCAGCCTCCTCCGGTGTTCTGGGTGAGTGGAGAGTGAAGCTCGTGCCGAGCATGATGCGGGGTTTTTGGGAAGCGCATGAAGGAAGAGGCGGCAGGTGCTCCCATCACACACCGCCAGCTTCTTTTGTCTGCACGAGGGCGCTCTAAATGACCAATATGTCACACAAAGGCCCTTTAAATGGGATTGATTACTTCTTTTCAGTGTTACCATGGCAGCAGCCTTTCAAAATAAGTGTTGTTTTGTTGTTTTATTATAGAATTGTCTCCATTTTGGCTCTTCCTGGCCGGTGTCTGGGTTTGACCTTACTCTCGGTTACCGTATATCACCCCCTGTCACCTTATTGGCAGATGTAATCATTGCTCCTATAGTTTCCCCAGGCATCGTTATCATCGGCTGCTATGATTGGCTGTTAGTTTTTTTTTTTATCTATTAAAGGTATAGGGTGTAGGATTTAGTGACTTGAAGTGGTGAAGTTGTTTGTAGTAGCTTTCATTTATCATTACATTAAAATCAAAAGATGTTTATTATTGTAGACTCCTGTATAAGAAAAACATGGCGGCCTCCATAAAGATGGCCTGATACAATGATAAAAGACAAACAAACACTCTAAGGTGATGAAAACAACAATTCATAGTCAGGTTAGTCATTTTGTCTATAGAAATTGATGCAATTTCACTTAAATTTGACACACTGCACCTTTAAATGGAACGTTTATATTTGCATGGAGAAAGGAGAAAAGTTGCAAAATCACCGAAATGTCAAACAACAGGCTAGTAAACATCAGTTATTACTTGTATGTGTTACCGTGGCAGCATCTTTTCAAAATAGTTCTAATATGTTTTGTTTTATCAAGAAATGGCTCCATTTTGGCTCCGCCAACCCAGTGGCTGGGTTTGACCTCATGTATATTAACCTCTGTCATCCCATTGACTGTTGTAATCATTGCTGCTATAGTTTCCCTGGGCATCATTATCATACACTGTTATTATTGGCTGTTGGACATTGTGTTAAAGGGTCCCTGCGTGAGACCTGCCAGCCAACCCACCCCCACCCCTCCATAACACAGTGTGTGATAAATTGGTGATGTCATCCAGGGATTTCAAAACTATTCTCATCCAGACTGACACCGGCGCATGAGTATTTCCACTTTAGAGGTGTTACACTGCGTGGGATTGAAGAGGTCTGTCAGCAGAGACCAAATATCATGTTCACTCATGCCCATAATGTGATCCAATGTGTTTTGTATGAGGTGTGATAACTTTGTGATGTCATTATGGGAACTACTGTGGCCTGACCAGGCTGTGTACTTGTAATATTAGATAACAGGGCAGGTTTTGTTGTCATGATGAAGAGAAACGGTATCTCTTACACCTGTAGTTTGCTCCCTTGTAAGGTTAACCGAAATCATACAGCTTCTGTGTGCAGCGTAAGCAAGGCTCTTGTTGACACTCCATGGCTGTGATAGTGGATTCACACTGACCATGTCATAGTTGTCTTGTTGGGAAGAATTTCACGAGGCTATTTCGGGGACCGGACCACAATATTAACCCGGGTAGAAAGGCTCAGCTGCCGAGTGGCCTGAGTTGTTTTCCTGTGTGTGGGATGCACACTGCACAGACGGCCCCTGTGTGCTCCCTGCTGCAGAGTGATGCAGTGGGTTGTCAGTGGCTGAGCGTTGCTTTTCCACACTTGGCCGAGGTAACCTGAGCAGACGACTGCTGCTGCTGATTGTAAGAACAGCCCCGATGTCACCCTGTTCAGAGAGTGGCCTAGAGCTCTGGACCTTGAATGGGTCACATGGAGGAAGGCACAGTAACTGTGAGGGGCTGGACTGGTAGTAGAGGAGCTTCTCTGGCAGAAGACTACAAACATCCATACTCTTGTCAGACTTCACTAGTACCAGACTTTAGTACTGTTTGTTGTTTACTGAATAATAATTTTTTTAAAAGGTATGCTAACAAATTCAAAAATACTAGATCCGGTTCTTAACTTTCTGTCCAGATGGATCAGTTACATCCCAAGGTTAGGAGTTTGCAATTTTAATTTAGGCAACACTCAGGACAGCTGTCGGTGAGGGGTTAGAAGGAGCTCTCCTCTGATCAGAGGGTCGGCTGTTTGATTCCCAACAACCCTCCAGTCCGCATGTTGAGATGTGCTTGGGCAAAATACTGATTGGTGTTCATGTTGAATTGTCTCTTGCAAGTGTGTATGATCCTGCAACATAGACAGTAAAATAGGGTAGATTCAAAGAACCAAAGTCTATCGTTGGTTGTGCAACTTCACCATTAGGTGCCGCTAAATGCTACACGTTGCACCTTAAAGGGCAGCATCTCTTTTGCCCTCATGAAACCTCGCACTCTCCCATATCTTCATATTACCTTTCATGGCTTCGAGTAAGAAGAATTGGAACTGAGGTTGTCAGTAGGATTACCATGATATCACATAACTGCCCTCATGTGTCAGTGTCACTCAGCCACAGTGCAGCAGTAAGTCGGGGTGAATTTTCCATGCGCCGGAGGGTTTTGGTTTCAGCCAATGAGGATTTTCCTCACGAGAGGTTTGGGTGCTCGATTGTCTCGGTGCCTCCACCATATTTTCCTAATCCCTCCAACAGTAGACTGGAATGACTCTGATCCTCTCAGCCTTCTTCTTCTTCTTCCTCCTCCTTCGCTCCGGCAGCTCACAAAGCCGAGAGTTTCAAAGATTAATTAAGCGCCCCCATCATTAGAGGAAGAAATGTGAAACTCTCACCAATTAGTTTGCGTTCCCTCCGAGGCCAGTGTTGATAAGATTGTGTCTTAAGGAAATCAGGTCATGTAATTTGTGTTCGCCCTATCAGCCAACACAGAGTTTCAGGATTGAGGACATGAGTTAGACTATATGGTGAGGATCACACTGACTTTCAGAAATAAGATAATACATGGTGACGTTTTGTCTTTGTACCAATCATAAAGCATTTTAAAAAGACTAGTTGTGGTATTTTATTTAGTATCTGGTACAAATACTACTTATTCCACTGTATGATATGGGATATGGATGAGTCAGCAGGCTTAATATGTATGAAATTGTGTACCACCTTTGCAGAATATGCAGGTTTTTAAATACAGATAAAACTGCTAAAGAAGTAAATAACTCCTCTCTCTTTCGGCAGGAGAGGAGTTATGCATGTCTGATTGAATCACTAACGCAGTGGAGACTGTCTCGCCAGTGTTGCATTTTGTAATAAAGAAGACTGTTATCCTAAAGATATATTCTTCCGAATATATAATTAATAGGGGGAAGTTATTCAGTATTTTGCAGGTCATCAATATCGGTCCTAACTGAACAATCAGCTGTACAGTTCATTATTAGATAGTGTTCTACCTTGTGTCTTGCTTCTACTTACTTTTCCACCCTCTACTCTTTATGATTCTCAGTCTCATTAACTGCTAAGTATCTGCATTGGCCCTTTTTTAAAGGTTCAACATGCCACTTCAGGCCACACAAGGTGCTCCACTGTTGGTGCGTTCACCCAGGTGCCCTGTTTCCATCACTGCTGATCAGGAGAACAAGCAGCTAAAACCTGCAGAATTATTCACCCTGCCAGTGAAGGCTGGTTGTTTCCGTTCCCACTGAGAATGGTTTCTATAGCTTGTAAAAAAAAAGCCCAACCTTTTTACCTCTTAAAGTGCAAATTGCTCCGAGACAGCAGTGAGAACCGAAAGGTCTTGTTTTATCTACGTTAACTATTTAACTCCATTCCTGATGCTTGGCATTAATAATTGCATTTTTACTGTCTGCAAGAGAAAAATGCATTAAGCAGAGATCTGCTCTCATCCACAGACTCTTGGCTCTCTCTCTTCCCCCCCCCCTCTCTCTGCCTCTGAGGCAAACCGAACACCTCAGCTTTGCCTCAGGAAGATTTAGCCAGATTCAGTGTCACACAGGTTACTTTAAATACAGCAGTGTCAGGCAGGCCGGTGAGGAGAAGGGTGGAAAAGGCATAACAATGAATCTGCAGAAAAAAGAGGAGGCGAATGCTGCCTCACGTTACAGAGCCATATGTTTGTGCCTCACCCCCACAGCTTTCTAAATGATTTGATGTAATATAGAATGATATAATGACATCAGTGTGTTGTGTCTAATGACTCTCAACTTAATGTACCTCTCTGGATCTCCGCCCGCCTCACTCTTACTCATTGCACAGATGTATTTCCTGTCCTCCCCCCCGCTCCATGCAGAGGGAGAGCTGAGCTGCGCATTAGCTGCATTAGCGATAGAGGAAGCTGGTCTTCATGTGGGGGTGACCTTGTCGTTGCTAAATGTGAAGCTTTATTAACCTTACCTGGTCTGTCAAACTCTGAAAATGGCAGATTAGCGTGCTGATCCTGGCTTTTGATGCAGAGGGGGGGTCGGGTGACATTTTCTGCTGACATAAAGCAGACCACCGGGTTATAAAATGAAATGGCCTGACACTTCACGTTTATGATGAGCAGCTTGCCTCACATTTAAGATCATTACAGGGAAGTAGGTGGTAGATGGTGGTAAATACTGCAGATAATGCTGCCGTTGATGTTGTTTGTGTGGATGGTGCTTGTTTGAATTTTGTTATTTGTACTAACAGCGCAAACTGGCATTATTTATATTATGGCATTGACGTCAGTCTGATTGAATAAAGTGGACCAAGTATCGGCCATTTAATGACCGATCCAGATAAATTCAATCCTCTTCAATGTCAGAATAACATGTCTCTGCTGTCGGGTATTTTCCCTCTGTCACACACAGAGGCCTGTGCAATCAATTCCTGGCCTAGTTGATGTCTTCATGTTTGTGCTGGAAGGGCAGCTGTGACTCAAAGGATGGAGCGGTTTGTTCTCCAGCACTTAATGGTGTGTGATTGCACTGATTCTGGTCTGAATGCTTAAGTGTCCTTGTGCAGGATGGACACTATGGTTAGACCCCAAAAGTGAAACCAAAGCCTCTTGGTCTCCATCCATTCTTAATGGATAGGATATGGACCAGAGTGAAAAGACATCAAGACATCAAATTAGTTCGACACAAAGAGTCTTTATGCAAGTTTTGGTTGATACTTTCACAACATTGGAGTTTAAAGTGCTAGTTTTTGCAGTATCTTTGCTTCTGGATTTGGTCGACAGTTGGGACTGGCTCATGATTTGTCTCTTGACTGTCACTATATAGACTCTGGCTCCAGTTGAGTTCATCTCGTCTGTATTTGAATAGAGCCTTATCAGTTTACATTCACCCACTCACACAAAC
Source organism: Chascanopsetta lugubris (assembly GCA_016785325.1). Taxonomy (NCBI): domain Eukaryota; kingdom Metazoa; phylum Chordata; class Actinopteri; order Pleuronectiformes; family Bothidae; genus Chascanopsetta; species Chascanopsetta lugubris. The sequence continues at coordinate 114,322 of JAFBJT010003730.1, read as the reverse complement.
ATTCAGACTGTGTATCTGATTGCATCACTTTTATCCCTGAGTACTCCAAGGACACATCAGCATTTTGAGAGGGGAAGGTGAGAATTGAACCTCTGACCCTTTGGTAAGAGGACTGCCTCATGTACTGTACTGGCTTCATTTCTGGATTGTTATTGCAAGTAGAGAAGCGTCACCCATCTTTATGCACAGACTATTGGGAAGAACTGTTTATGAACAGTAAGTGCTACAGGGACAGGTGAATATGACTTTAAAGAGCTTTGAGTGGTCAATAAGACTAGAAACGGGCTATAAATACATAGTACATCGCAGTCTCACGTCAGTGTTTGGTCTTGGGAATAAACTGTGTATCTTAGGGGTCGGGACACAGAGTTTTTTCCCTGTGTTTAATCTGTAGATTTAAAGAAGCATTTCTTGGATCGAGCAAAACAAACTAAGAGCAACGCCTCGCTGAATTTATATCCGTTTAGTGACGGATGAGCGCGACCGCACCCTCTATCCAGTATCCACCAGCTGTGCCTTTTTTTTTATTACCTGATTCTTGCTGCCTTGTTTTCTTCCTTCATGTGGAAATGAACCCACCCATGTACCACCTGTACTATCACACCCCTCCAGGGGATGGCACTCTCCATATAATCATGCAGCTGTGCAGATACGTACACGCGCGTTAGGGGGTTACAAACACTCCCCGAGTTGTGATAAACCATCTGTTTTGCAAGTGGCGCATCACTTGCCCTAGATTCATAAAAGTTTTTTAAATGGTTTTAATCTTATCGATGATAATGCCTCTTTGCCTCCAGTCAACCATCTTCTAAATCTCCATTCATGCCCTCTGGAAGTTTCCCATTTATAGCCGTGAAGATTATCCAACTGTAAGCAGAAAGTGATAATGCACACTCCAGAGCTTAATGCATCCCAAGCACACAAAGAGAGGCGCTGCTGGTGTTGCCCGTCCCCTGCCATCGACATGTCACCGCGCCCGCATCAGAGACTCCATTCTTTGTGGTCAAAGCACAACCAATAATCCCGCCCCCCCTCCGGTGTGTACCTGATATTCCTCCCCCCTGGGGGGGAAAGTAGGATTGTGGTGCATCTGGTCACTCTGTCCTTATTTGAATCCGTTAGTTGCTAAGCAAATCCAGCAGGAATACAATTACCATGCAGGGTAAAGAATGCTGTTTTTAGCCCCACTCGCAGGGAATTGCTCCACATTAGCCACCGTGCAGCCTCCGGAGGCAGCTACGGACTCTTGAAAGTGAAGCCTACAAGACATGGGTGAGCTAATATGCAGATGTATTATCCATGTCAGAGCCAGTCAATGATACGCAAGAGAGTTTTAAAGTACCATCTGTCCTCTCTATGTTGTTTTCCTTTAAGTGACCTCCTGTGACTCATCTTGTTTTTTCACTATACTTAAAGATGCTTTCAGACATACCGTGTATTAGAGTCTCTGGAAATCTTCCGCAGTGGATATTTGTGAAATGTTCGATGCGGTTTTCATGACATTTTGACTGAGCGAAGAGGCAGAAGTCGGCCACAAAATCATTAATTCTGGCATTCACTCTCGTCAGTTAGCTCGGAGTTAGGTTTTTTGTTTGGTTTTACTTTGCATCTCCTGTTCATTCTCCTGCCTGTTGCAAATAATTGAATGTCTCTCTTGCTGAGCGGGAACATTCTGTTCCAGCTCATATGTTTGCACAGTGCCAATGTTGACTGATGAAATGACTTTTAATGTGGTTCCTCCTCATTCACAGCACAATGACCTTTAAGAGAACAGTTTTTGGAGGATTCATGGCAGTACAACAGAAGAAAAATATCGTATTCTAAATTGTGATTCATCAATATATAATCATCTGAAACTACAAATTATTTGTTTTTTGTGACGTTAAATTGAAGCCTTTTAATCTACATTCGAGCAGGTCCCCCTCCATGGAGGCTGCCATGTTTCTACGGTAACCAATCCCAGTTCTTGGTGAAGATACTGAACCCCGAATTTCAGTAGCAGCAGTAACAGCATCCCGCGTAAACACAGTATAATATGAGATTCTCCCTTTAACACGTGGAAGCAGACATGGGGTGAGGGCTATTGAGTTGGCTGCAGTACGTAATTTCACCTCTAGAGGTGGTAGTGTGTTTTTATGATGGTGCCTGATGAAATTGTCTTTCACTGCCTCCACCCATATTTACTTTCGACTGCGAGATTTGGCGAGTCTCTCCTCCCCTCTGATCGGTGTTTATCGAGGCGAGAGTCAACAACCTGCTCTTGTGTGACAGACTTTGAGTGTCTCCATTCAAACAGAGAGGAGTTATCTGCCTGCCACTTCTCAAAGGGTGGGGGCTTTAAACTCAAAGATGCAGAAACATTGAATCTGTGGCTCCAGCTGGCTGGAATCCTCTCCAGCCTGGACCACTTTGCAGTTTTATAATCACAAAATGGCTAATTCACGCTACCAACCACTTCAATACTCGAATTTCAGCTCAGTTTTTCATCTAATTCATTTTGTTTGTCTGGCTGACCTTCCTCACATTCTGCATCAGGAACTCAAAGTATATCAAGATGAGCTGCCGCACATATCTTCCTTTAGCTTCACTTTCAAAGGCATGAAGGAAATCAGAGTAATTAGTTGACGTCTTCCTGCGCTTGTCATTGAGCGGGGAAGGGAAATGGGATGAATGGAGAAGTAATGTATGATAATCACTGGTTTCTGGAAGCATTGATCTGACTCGGAGCCTCCCTCTCTCCCGTCTATCCTGTGTAAGGATAGAATGTCATCATGCAGATCAGTTAGTCCGTCAGACTGAATGAATCACTGCAACTGTATCTCTGCTCTATAAGTCGTCTCTCATCATCTGTTGTATACATTTGAATTCTAGTTGCCATGTTTATTAGAACTTCCTCTAGTGTCTTTGAAGCAACTCAATGAAACGTGACCAGAAGTGATTATCTGGTCCAAGATATGGTCCAAACCCGCTCCCTAGTTTGCTGTTGACATATGCTCTGTGCATCGAGAGGTTCACAGCTGAGTTGAGCCACAAACCATCTGTATGATCTGATGCTGTTGCAATATTCCGACAGGAGGTGGCGCAAGCAAATGAGAAAAGGCAGGACATTAGGGATGAATCCCATCAGGGAGACACGGCCCACAACATTTGTGTTTACCAGTGTTGTCCTGGCAACCTGCCTCTGTAGTTTGGCCTCTTTCACTTCTGTCAGTCGGCACTTATCGTGTCTTCAGATCTTCTTTGGCATTTTCTTGAAAGTACATGTTGAATTTCTTAAAATCTGAGATATCTGAGTCCTTCTGATGTGGCTCATGCTGCACGCCATTTCATAAATGCATGAACAGGATATGTATCACCTCTCCATGCTTTTCATCATCCAAAGTATATTGGTCAGGCTCCAAGAAAGCTAATGGTGTGGCTTTGCATCTTAAACCATCTTCACACCACACAAGTGACCGCTTGTAGTTGCTCTTGTCGGTTTTGTGCGTAATTCGTGTCATTGCTCTGCGTGTTCATGTACCCACCACTAAACACGGAGGTCTGTTGGCCTCACAATGCTGGCATTCACTCCACAGTATTCATCCTCACCACTGGCTTATTCATTATTCCTAAAATGCCCGACCCCCTGCCCGGCAATCCCATTCAACAATGCTCAATTCAGCCAGTTAGATAACCCGTCTGTGGTTGTTGTCTGGAAGGAGTTGTCTGCGGCGGCCGAGCATAAAAGGATTCGACTCTGGCGCCCGTTCGTGATTATTCCCTGACGGAATAGTGCACTGCGTGGCTTTCCTTGTGTAACCCCAGCTTTGGAGCCGATAGGACGGCTCAATCCCTGCCTCTGCTCTCAAGAAGCTCAACCAGCGAACCCAGAATGAAGCATCCATTAGCCTACTTGGCAGAGGGAACGCTAGAGTGGGAGAGATGGATTTTGTGAAACCAAGAGGGGGAGCAGAGACAATGAGTGACATAAAGGATAGAAAGAAGAGTGTAAAATTGCTATTTAGACTTTGTCTCTGCGTGCAGCACTGTGGTATTCTTCCTCCATGCTCTCGCCTTGTTCGCCTCTTGGCTCTCAGCCATGGTCGGCTCTGATGTCAGATACAGTCTTTGTTATATTTTGAAGCCAAGGACGAATCCATGCGATTCTCCCTGTGCTTGTTAATGAGGAAAGCAGAGTTCTGACATTCAGCAGAATTGACATCTTCATCCAATTTGTCCCAGGCAACAGAACAGGAACCTCTTATCTCCCTCCAGTGGAACAACTCTCTCCCATAGCATAGTTGGGTTTATAGCCCGACTGCACTGGCAGCAAGGCTCCAGGGTTAGTTACAGTATGTCTGTCCATCCATCACTTCTTTCCAGACTTTCCAACATTTCCAACCTTTACTCAAATCATATTGTTCTGTTTCGAAATGAAAAATCCCGTCGGAACTTTTTAAATCCGTCCTAGAGCTACATTTTCATGAACATTTTCATGACTGTGGAATTAGGTTTGTTGAATATGAGCAGCACTGATTGCAGGCCAATTACAATCCAGCTGTAGAACGTAGAAGAACCAAGTTGTAATGGCTTTTCCAAAGAGCACGACGCAGGTCATTTGAGATTTTTTTTTTCATTCCACACTCATTAACCTTTACCCCCAGTGCTGTTGTGAATCAGAATCAGTAAGAGGAAAAGTCTAGTATTACACAAAAATTATGTCGGCTCTATATTATTATTTTGGATGAATATCATTCAGTGTCTGTAAAGGTATTTGCATGAGGACACTAATGTAGCCTGCAACTGCAACAGTCGATTCTGACGTTTCTGCAACTTCATAACCCGACTCTCCTCTAATCCCTCTCCTCCTGCTTCCACCTACTCCCAAACAATGACTCACTTAATTGCTTCTCGCAGTGTCCACCTCTCCCCGCCCTCCCAGAGCAAGGTGCCGTACACACAAGGCTACGAATCAAACAAACATAAACAAAATGTCTCCAACTCCACTGTGCAATCTCTCTTTCCCACTGACAGCTGCAGACACAGATGTGTTCTGGATGATCTGGAAGCGCCTCATTCCCGCTGAAGCAAAACACCCCCTCCTGTCTCTTTGCTTTCTGTCTCTCCTCCCTTTCTTTATATATCTTCACCACAACCATCACTGCCTCTTTCTCTCATCCAAATCCTCTCAATACCCCCATCCCATCCCATCCCAACCCAAACCCAGGCAGAATCATTCCCTTTCTTCATGGCTTCTTTTTCATTCTCTTTCTTCATCCTCTTTCATTCCTCCTCTTCCCTCTCACTCGCTCAGTCTGTCTCAAGAGGCTCAAGAGGTATTTGCCATCTTTGTGCTTTGAGCTTCTGTGGGTGACGTCTTAAAAAGGGGAGAGGAAAGGGGGGAATGGTTAATAGAGATACAAATAAACCTGATGGGTCCACACAATAATGCCACTGGGGGAACTGGAGCTTGAAGGGGCTATATGTGCCTGTTACCTTAAAATATTAAGAAATGACCTATAAATATCGTTACAGGGTTAAGAATAGCTGTCTCGACATGATAGCAACAACGTCAATGCACTACGATATCCAGAGGTAAACAGAGGACTCAGCAAAATACCAGACCAACGACTGGTAATGTCACATTTCTACCACTCGGGGGGGTCGTGATGGAAACAGTTTGGTCTTTGAACCTGATTCGACTCTTTCTCCCACTTGGTGATGTAATGGTTGTGACAGGGTCATTTGGTTTCATTCTCACACTCAGTAGATGTGAGGATTGAAGTCTTATCTCATTGTGTGTGATCAGAAACCTTATCTCCCTGTTGGCTTTGTCAGCCGCTCCGTCCTCATGACGTGTTTGTCTCGCTCTCTTTGCTCAACTGGATAAATAAGAGTCAAACTTTAATATGACTCGGTGTTGTGAAGATAATAATCTGACTCTCATCTTCAGCCTCCGATGAAATACACACTGCTGCTGCTGCTGCTGCTGCTGCTGCTGCTGCTGCTGCTGCTGCTGCTGCCGGGCAAAGACATCCTTTATATTGAGGTGCATTTGAAAGTACAAATCCTCTGCAATCTGTACTGCAGGCTTCAGAATGTCTCAGAGAGACGAATCGCTCGCTCCTAAATGATGCCACTTTTATGTTAATGATACAGTCATAGAACATTTGTTTACTCACTTCACTGAAATAGATGAAGCTGAAAATCATCTTAAATCCAGTATTTTCCAGTTTCCCCACATGTATAATCATTGTGGATGTGGAAGTGAGGATTTCATGTGTTATGATATTACGATATGATATTACGTGTTATAATATGACTAATTTAATGAGCTCTGTTTTAATCATGTAAGTGTATCGTCTAAAATATTGCAATTGCATTTTGGATACACTTGAACACATAAGAGTGTTCCTGCACCAGGTCTTATTAAATTGTTTAATTAATCATAGTGGTGCAGTAAACCAATCAGAATGTCATATAACATTTCCTTTAAAAGCATGTTGATGGTTTGCTACAAATTTGCGAGGTGGTCAGAAATGATGTTTTTCTGCAGAGGTTAAGCTGATGTGAAAGCATCACTGTGTATGCATGTTGATTCATAGGATTTCATTTCATTGTAGCCTGCCATAAAGGGCCAGTGTGTAAGATTTGGGTGGAATTATTTTCATTTCCTTTTGCAGGAAAGAGACATGATAAATGATATTTTCCGCTGAATGGACAAAACGAGCCCTGGGCTTTCATGTTGCGCCGCCATGTTTTTACAGTGGCTCAACACCTTTTGAGTTGTGATAACTGAAGGCCACCATGTATTCTCTTCCATGCTTGAAAAGGAAAGGGAATGGTGGTGAGGTGTGGATTGGGGTTATTCAGCTGTGACATGCAAAAGAACTTTGTGTACATGGTTTGAGTCTAAGCTGCTTTATATTCAAAGACAGTGATTATAAGTACAACTGCTGCCTCTCTCCCTGATCAAACAAAGGCTTTTGTTATTATGTTTGAAACAGCCCTGGTGGCAGAAGGCAGATCAACTATTTCTGCAAAAGACAGTGAGTGAGTTCGACTGTGTGTGCAAACTTGTTTACAACGAGCGATGTTCTCTGTGGCCACTGGAGCAACAAACACACCGAAGCAGCCTGTTTGGAAAAAGCTGGATGAAATGTGCAGCCGGGGTCCCTCAGTGACTCCCGTGCAATACCCGAAAGCAATTACTGCCTATCATCAAAGTGAGTGTACTCAAGTAATTATCAGATGTTTCTTTTTCATGCACAAAATTCTGCAGAGGCCACCGTAGTGTTACAGCAAGGTTGGAAAGTTTTCTTCAAGAAAACTTCAAATCTTCACACTTGAGCCAAAGCTGCTGCAGCTCAGCTCGAAGAGCAGCCTGTTATCAAACACACCCCCAGCAAAGGCATCATCAAGTCTGTCCTCAAGTGTGTGTGACCTCCCTCGTTTTACTGTTTCGCCCCCTAATTGACTTACTCGAATCTCCTACTGTCTATCTGCGGCTCACACACATGCACAAATACCTGCGCAGGGTATAAACACCCCACAGATATGCTGAAGAGGGCGACTCGGATCAGAGAGCGACGCCCTGATTGTTGTGACTGCCTGGTTCCTCTCTGATAAGCTGCAGCTCCTCCCACAGCGGTTTGGCTGTGAAGGCCGTGGGTCATTCTGGCGTTATCTGAACCAGGCTGATCTACAGCGACATAGTACTATCCGTTGCTTTGCATACAAACTCAGAGATTTGCAGTCTCACCATCCACAGCGGATGAATGAGGCCAGTACAGAGGTGGAAAAAAACGTGCAGTTCACTGGGTGGCCACTTGGGGCTGGCTCCAAAAGCGAGTCAATCCCCATGGACTCCTATGTTAAAATAGCCAACTTTAGAGGTGAATTAAACATTCTAACTTGCTTATTTTTGTTCTATTGAGGTTTGAAATCGTGCATAATTAAAGGGCGTGGCCTAGTGGGTGACTCCTGGGCCGACCTGGCACGTTCTGTGGATGCTGTGACAGCACCATGGGCCCAGCCCAGCTCTACCTGAGCTCCGCCTCTTTGCCCGTGTTAGGATTAACCAGGAACCAGGAGGAGTTGTGAAAAGGTTCTACATGCAGAAACATACGTAAACACACAGTAACACGTAGACAAACCCTGAAGACCTGACAGATGGGCTGTATGTATTTGTACGGTGAGGGCTCGAAGGCCGATGTACAGGTTGAATTGCTGCTCATGTTCAACATGACAAAGCACAAATGCATTCAAACCATCAGAGTACACATTCAGAATTGAATCAGAGTGTGGAAACCAATCTGCAGGCTGTTCCTTGTGTGTGTGTGTGTGTGTGTGTGTGTGTTGCCCCCGGCTAAGAATACAGGACTCATTAGAATTGCTGTCATGTCGCGGCACTGCCTGCAGCTCTTCATCCAGAGCACAGAAGTCCGGTCTGATCTCAGTATCCAGAGGAGTCAGTAAAGATTAAGGAGAAATATATTAAAAAAACAAACACTGAGGTCGAGTTTTACCGTTGGAGGTGCTGCGATGTTCGAGGATGCTGTTCGTCGTGGGAGAGCAGTGTGGAACCAGATAAAGTTGTCTCAACCCATTTGTAAGTAACCAAGAACAAATCCTTGAAATTGTAATGACACCTGCGAGTCGAGCTGTGTTTGCTCCTCCCACATGTTTTGATCTGACCTGACAGAAAATCTCGTCGGCAGCAAAGTATGTTGATGTTTGAATTTTGTCAAAGACTGAGAGGTGAGAGTAGATACTGCAAACGGAGTGCTTTATTTTATCCAGTCAGCGTAGTGTTTATTTATTTCTGCTTTTTGAAGGACATGAGGAACTGAAGAGCAAGATGAGGAAAAACACATATAAAGATAAAGTCATTTTACATAAATGATAGTACTTGTACATGTGTATTTTCTGGGTTGGTGGTTTGATTGCTGCTGCCTCCTCTGTCTGTGTGGAAGATAATATCTTCTGAATTTTAAATGGCGACTCCGAATGTGTGTGTGAGTGTTGAGTGACTTGAGTTATGAATAAGAGTAGGAAAACACAAATTCATAATTAATTAGTAACCCTCAAAGTTACTGTATGTACACACCAGAAATTTCATAACCAATATTTTCTGTGAAAATATGGTGTAGTACATATGCCAGGTCAATAGGTGGCAATGTAACATTAAATCCCATTTTGGCCAATAGAAATAGAGATGGTTTCTACTAAACCCTTTACACACCGCACCTTTAATAACCAGTAAACATTAATCCTCATATCCACCAGGGTTGGGTGATAATTATCATCCTCACTGTCAATGACTTCAAGTTAGATCCTGCAAATCTCCGGTAACTCTCCTTCAGAACTATGGACCTTATTTTTATGGAGTGCAGAAATAAGAGTTGACTTATATATGACACCTTCATCCCTCAGCTTTGTGCTTTGATTGTTGTTGTGTGTCTGTGCATCAATTCTGGGAATCTCTGTCCCTCTCTGTCCGTTTCCAGGAAGTGGGGGGACACTGGGCCCTGCCGGTGTTTATCAGCTCCACAGAACATGCACAGATACAGGGAGATTTACAGCGTGGTGTTAGTGGTGGTGATATCATGAGTGGATTTACAGCCTGCAGCGGCCGTGACCTTCAGCGCTGTGCGCATCCACTGTAATGCTCGAAACAGTGACGGAAGAATCAAATGAAACCCATTTATTTATTCTTTATTATTTTACTTGTATGCCTTTTGATCATCTCTTCAGCTTCTCCCCACGTAACAATGAACAAACAGTGTATTCTCTGTGTGATCTGTGGAGAATGCCCCACTTTCTGTCTCCTCTGTCATTTCCACGCCTCAGCGATCTCACTGCTGTTACGTCCCGCCGCTCTCTGCAGGCTGCAAGTCGTTAGGATCCAGGACCCGGGGAGCAGTTTTAGACAGACGGTCCTCTGAAGGCTGAATGTTCTGGTTGCAGAATCACTTTAGTGCTGTTTAAAATGTCTGCACCTCTGTGTCTGTGAAGTCCTCAGTGATGGAATCATAAGACTCAAGAGGGTCTCAGACCATGAATCAGGTGTCAAACCGAGGATTGAGGTTCATTTGAGCCTGGAGACAAAAAGTCTAATCTGAGTGTTTGTTGACATAGCAGGATCCACCACAGAGGAGAGACGTACACTGTGCTTCATTTACCTTTTGTCTCCTGCTTCAAGTACAACTGTGTTGTAATGTGACACTGTCCGGCTATTTTTAGAGTTTTATTACTTCAAGAATGGAGACTTGAACTTTAGAGAGTTGAACTTTTATTCAGGACACATCGGAGGACAAGCGCCGGCAACATATGAGGTTCTCTGAGTGACAGTAACTGTCTGTGTGTGTGTTTGTGTGAGTGTGAGACAATTCAGAGAGTGTAAACAATGTTTGGGCTTTGTCCAAAGTGGGGTCGAATTAGTTCTCATAGTTCTGCGTTCTCAGGGGTCACGGCATTTGAATGCGCCACACCAAGGAGGTCAAACTTTTTTTTTGTGTGTGTGTGTGTTACTTGGGGACAGTGGTGTGTCATCAAAAATGTTACAAATGCATTATCCCCAATTACATCTCATTTACGTTGACGGTGTCGTTATCTCTCTCTCTCTCTCTCTCTCTCTCTCTCTCTCTCTCTCTCTCTCTCAGATAAGCTGTTTGGAAAGCGGCTGCTTCAGGCTGGGAGACACATCATGTCTCATAAGTCTTGGATGAAAACGGTGCCCACAGAGAACTGTGACGTCCTCATGACATTTGCAGGTCAAACGCTCAACAAACAAACACTCATGTCTCAATCCTCACACACTTGTGATGACTTTGTTATCGTCCCGACCCCCAAAGTCTTAGGACCTTTACCAAATGTCCCAACTAAAACGTTAATAGTCACAATTCATCAGTGTGTAATATCCTCTCCTGATGCGACATAAATTAAAACCAACAAAATATATATTTGATCATTGGTTCGTCATTTAATTTTGGGGGATAGGATTCGACATTCTACATTTAAATATATATTTAGGTTCAAATGATTGTTTTTGGTTTCTCCTTGTTTGTGTTTACGGGGGGGGCAGTTGAAAAGGTGACAACACATGGGGAATAAAACGCTGCGTGTTACAAATTATCTGCTCTGTCAGTGAAAACGAATGCAACTGTACCTCCGTCCCAGAGAACATGACTCAGCAAGAATCCCAGAGATCACAAGAGTCACAGTATTATTTCCTCACCCCTCTGAGCCGCAGATTGAAGAGAATCAGCCTTTTGATCACTTTGAGTGAGTAAAGCGGCGCAGACGGCAGAGAGGGGAAGTCGATCTCTAGTTGTTTGTTATTGTTACGACACTTCACCTCCAGCTGCTGCTCGGGAATAAATAGTACAAGACTGTGGGAGGAATCAGCCGCTCCTGTGTACGATGATGCGTGGGTTTGTTAGACAACATATTTTTATGCTTTCTCATTTCCTGCCACAGACAGTACAGATGACCACACGTTGCTATGGCTACTCAACCACATCCGGCTGGGAATCCCAGAGCTCATCATCCAAATACGACATCACAAGCGGACACGTGTCTACGCGTTCTTCGTCACCGCCACATATGAAAAGTAAGACTTATGACCTCTGATGAGTTCCATGAATCATGAAGATGTTGATCACACTTTCACGGATGTTCTCCTTTTGTCCCAGAGATAGAAAAAAAAAAGACGTAGTTTCTATGTCTCTAATACACAGGTGTTCAATCTGCGGCCCATAGTCCATTTGTTTTATAGGCCTGCAACCAATTGAAAAAAAATATAATGGAAAGTGGCCCACGCATGAAACTTGTGCTTTACTGTTGTGTACTTCTAACTGTTCACACTAGGTGGAGCTAGACTATAGGGCATAATGGCTCATATTTGTTAACTCCAGTCGTGGCCCTGCATTTAGTGTATTTTTCTGTCTGTGGCCCTTAGTGAAAAAACTCCCCTGCTCTAACAGCTCCCGCTGAACAACATTTAGCTTCACTGACCACGATTCCTGCTCCTCTCCAATGACCAGTTAGCGTTGAGCTGTTGTTGAGGAGGTGTTTACTGGAGCTGTGTGAATTAATCACCGTCAGTCTTGACACCACATCGGACAGAAGTTGCAACGTTAACTTTCCTCCAGAGAGACGGGGAAACGAGCAAACTGGCTCCTGAATAATACAGCGTATCAGCCCCTTTAGTAGTTTGAGCTGCAGTTATTTTGAGATCTGAGATCTGTAAGACCAAAATATCCCTGTTGTTCTGGGCTGGAGTGATATTGCACATTAATTCATCATGGTTTGAGATATAAATATATACCTGCAGCTATAAGAAGCACAGCAGTTTAGCTACTGCTCTGTGAATCCTTGGTGAAGCTGCTGTAACACCACTGATGCAGGTGCAGCAGACAGTTGGAGAAAAGTTAAAGGGGCAATTTGTTATTTTTATGTTGCTCCGTTTATCAACAGTCACTGTTTCTCATTTATTGACACCAAGTTCTTCGCATTATCGCCATGACGCCAACTGCTTATTGCAAAACTGGCTTATGAGCGGTGCTGAAGAACTTCCTGGTACGATTGCTGCATTTCCTACAGTGGCGGTAACACTTTAAGATTAAGATATGGAGCCGTAAAACTTTGTTTCATTAAACAAATGGATTCAGCCATTAAGAAATGCAACTCAAGGCTTTTATTCTGAAATGATGTAAATCTCAGTGATGGAGATATTTTCTGCTCAGCTGCAGCAGAGAAGTGAGTGAATCGCAGCTGATGTGAATGAGAGCTATTACTGTGGCTCATGACTCACTCCAGTGGTTAAAACGAGGTATTACTGGGTGGGTTTATTGAGATGTTTTAGGTAGGTTTTGAAAATGTTAAGATGAAAAAAAACAAAAAAAAACTACGCACTGCCCTTTAAAATCTAACAGATCATATTTTTTCACTCTGCACACAGCACAGAGACCCAGGGGGATAGTGCACGGGTCATTTTGATCTCAGCGTCGACTTTGGTTTATAAATACAGAGAAATACAATCCAGTAGATCAGAGCGGCGCTCACTGTTCCATATTACATTTCACCACTTGACAAATGTCCAGTCCCCTCTGCTGACTTGGCTGTTCACAGAGAGATTTGTCGGCCAAACTCTGTCATCATGAATGAAACCAGGATGGTCAAATGGCCGGGAGGAAAAAGAGAGGTAAAGAATATGTAGAGAGAGACTGACAGAGGCGGAATAAATGAAAAGATGCCAGAGAGGAGGATGAAGGCAGGAATGAGGGAAGGGAAATTTGGGTGGTTTGATGGATGGAGGCAGAGAGTGCTTTGTGAAAGTGGATGGCCGTGGGTTTTAAGGAAATGCTCAAGGAGAAATAATTCTCTCTCTCTCTCTCTCTCTCTCTCTCTCTCTACACACACACACATACCTACCATTTGAGAGCTTGACCTACATTGCCTGTGATAGAAACGATAACCCAGAAAGCATTCCACCCTCTCACCTTGGATAATCTATCCTGAAGCACTGACAATTTTCCCATTTCCTGCTTTCGTTTTATGGCGCTGAAAAATGAAAGGAAATAAAAAACATGAAGTGTCCTTTGTGAACATTGTTTTTAGATTTATACGACGTATCCGTCTGTACCAGTGATAGTCGGTGCCTGGATGTATTTTCCCAGGTAGTCTGTCTGTGACATGCAGAAGTTCCAGATGATGGGGTCAATGTAAACAGAGCTGTCCTCCCAGCCCCATTTCCTCCACTCGGTTCTGACCAGTCGACAGTCAATGCATGTTCACGTGTGGTGAGAGCATAGCTTGCATCAGTGTTAGTATAGTCTGCTCTGAGTCGAGTCATAAGAATGACTCAGGATCCTAATACTAATGATATCGTTATTATTATACTGTGGCTGGTTGTCAAATTCCATGAGATCAGCAGTTAGAAATCTGACTGCAGCGCTGTTTTCCCATCCATTTTCAAAGTGGCTCCATTTATTAATTATAAAACAACGTAGCGCAGCTTTTGTCATCAACATATTTGGTGCAGCGTCTCTCTCTCTCCTACCTCAAGTACAATCCATTACTCATTCCACAGCCATGACTGGGCAGTTTACAGTGTACTGTTTCTGTTTTGCTGAGAGTCCACTCAGACCCTGATGTCTATATTTGTTGAATTAGCATAAGATTTCAGTAGCCTGGGTGTTCCGCTCCCAGCCAAGGTTAGCTTTGTCAACATCCCGCATTTGTCTCCGGATCAAGACGACTGTGAAAGGGCGATAAAGATGCACGATCAAATACGAAAAGGGAGGATCTCATTAAGATTCCTGGCAGCAGAGGAAGCGGCACACCTCTGAAAGGCCCTCTAGTTGTTGGCAGAGGTTACCAAACAGTTGGTTAAACAGACACAGCCTTGTTTTTTTCCCTCCCTCTCCTCTCAGACAAGGACATTCTCCCTAAGAGTTCTGTGCACTAAACACATTTCTGCTGTGATTTTAGGATTGCACACCTCACATTCCTCCTGTAATCCATCACAGTGTCTCCCTGTCCTGCTCCTTCAAAGAGCCCAGAGCTGCATGATGGATGGATGGATGGATTTAAGAGGCACATCTCAACTGTAGATGTATGCATGTGTGTGTGTGTGTGTGTGTGTGTGTGTGTGTGTGTGTTTGTGAGAGAGAGAAAGAGGTGAGCCTGTAGGGAAGAGAGGGTGGTGTTGTATTATTACAAAGCTGCAGGGAAGAACAGAAGGAGAGGAGAAAGAGATGATGGGATGAAGGTGAGGAGGAAGAGGAGGAGGAGGAGGAAGGGCAAGTGAAAGAACTGCAGGAATAAAAAGGGAGTGAGAAGAGGAAAAGGAGAATGAAACTATCATCCATTTATCTATCCATATATCTATCTATCCATCTATCCCTAGATAGGTGGATAGATGGATAGTTATCACTGAAAACATAAAAGGTATTTATTGTGTCCATTCTGGGCTCCTGTAAAAACATTATGATGCAACATGGCTGCCTCCATAGAGAGGACATGCTCCTAAGAAATATCAAGGGTCAATAATTTACACATGCAAAACATTTGACCCACAGAAAAACTTCATTATAATTTCATATTCCATTTCAATTCTAGTAGAAATACTAATGATTTCACCTTTAAATCTGAGCCCCTGCATCTTGGAGGTAATCATAAGAGTGTTGTCTTTGATTCTCAGTTTGCTGCGAGGTGCCGAGGAGATGGGTCTGAGAAAAGCAGTGAAGCCCGAGTTTGGAGGAGGAACACGAAGCTTCTCCTGCGAGGAGGACTACATCTACGAGAACATCGAGAGCGAGCTGTGCTTCTTCACCTCACAGGTCAGAGTTTGAAAAAAAGAAATCACAAATTATGTTCTAGAGTTTCCTGTGGGTGTCTCACTCCTCTGATTCTCTCCCTGCAGGAGAGACAGAGCATCATTAAATACTGGATGGACAATCTACGTGCCAAACACGGGGAAGTGCTTCATAATATCAACTTCTTGGAGGGACAGCCAATCAGTGAGCGGCTTCTTGTATTTATATTGTTTGTCTTTAGAGATAACGTTAGTCTTTGGATGTAATTTCTCAGTCTCATGAGGAGAGAATCTTGATGCATTTCACAATTTCATCCTCGCTCGTCTGTCTGTGTGTCATCACGCTGAGTCAATTTAATTAGGTTTTCATTCCTTTGTTTGTCTCGTGCAGTCCCGGAGCTGAGCGCACGAGGTGTGATCCAGCAGGTGTTTCCTCTCCATGAGCAGAGGATCCTGGGTCAGCTGATGAAGTCCTGGGTTCAGGCCGTTTGTGAGAAACAACCCTTGGGTCAGTACGTAGCATGAGGATTTATAAAAAAAAGACTTCATCACACGGTTTAACATGCATGGGTTTCATTTCTTTTTGCTTTAATTTGAAAAGATCTTCCTCACAATTCTGTTTATTTTTCTCGCAGATGACATCTGTGACTACTTTGGCGTGAAGATTGCCATGTACTTTGCCTGGCTGGGTTTCTACACCACCTCCATGTTGTATCCCGCTGTGATCGGCTTCGTGCTGTGGATGCTGACTGAGTCAGATCAGGTGAGAGACGACCTCTGCCATCGCCTCCTGATAGGTTTTATAATCTGATATTAGACTTTTTATGTGTGTGTGTGTGTGTTTTGGTGCTTTCAGACGAGTCGGGATATCTGCTGTGTGGTGTTTGCACTGTTCAACGTCGTGTGGGCAACTCTGTTTCTGGAGCGGTGGAAGAGAAGGGGGGCGGAGCTGGCGTACAAGTGGGGAACGCTAGACTCGCCAGCCGAATCCCTGGAGGAGCCGCGGCCTCAGTTCCGAGTGAGAGAAACTAAACTCCCTCTTCCATCCTCCTTTATTCCCCTCCCTTTTATCAGTTCTGTGCCCCCCCCCTCTCTCTCTCTCACTCTCTCTCTCTGTGCATCTGTCTGTCATCAGGGAGTGAAGCGCTGTAGTCCCATAACAGGATGTGAGGAGTTCTACTATCCTCCGTGGAGGAGGCGTGTATTCAGGTGGCTGGTCAGCCTGCCCATCTGTATCCTCTGTCTCTGTTTTGTCTTCCTGGTCATGCTCATCTGCTTCGAGCTGCAGGTCAGTCAGCTGTCGGCATCTGTTGCACACGTCTCCTGTTCGTCTGAATGTAGCTCTCGTACCTGTAGTGGTAGAAACCTCTTTCCCCCTGTCTTTGTTGTTGTTGTTGTTGTTTAGTGCAGTCAAATTTCCCCTTAATAGACACATATATACCAACCAGGCCATAAATCAAACAATAAAAAGAGCTTCAGCAAATCTTCAGACGTTGTGCAGATGCACAGTGCAAAGGCACTCGGGTGGAATCTTTCGTAAGACTTAGTGGTGTTTGAATCCCTCCCCTCAACATCAATCCATCCTTCCTCTACACCAGGGGTGTCACACTCATGTCATAAGATCATAACATAATGATCTATAAACAATGGAAACTCCAATTAGTGAAGAACAGTTGGGAACTTAAACTGATTCATAAATGAAAATGTCGTTTCTCAATATAACCAACGTAAAGCAAGTAGACAGTTTTTTACACTTTGCAAAATCATCCCGTGGGCCGGATTGGACGGACCGGTTCTGGCCCTCGGGCCGTATGTTTGACACCCCTACACATGCTACATACAGTACATTTCCATTCAACCCTGTAAATTCCATTTATTCTAATTGCTTAGTGAATGTCATCTCTAAACTGCGGTAGCTGCCCACGTGTCCTTGAGCAGTTCCACAAAGAAAAAGTAACTGTGATTGCGTCTCTGCAGGAATTTGTGATGGGGATCAAGGAGATGCCTCGGCTCGCTCGCTTCATCCCCAAGATTATGTTGGCTATCACTGTGACGGCATGTGACGAGGTGTACAGGAAGATTGCCTGCTGGCTCAACGACATGGGTGAGAACGAATAAAGATTTTATTTTTTATCTTATCTTATAAATGATCTGAAGTTACAACAAGAGATTTTTATGTGTTTTCACAGAAAACTATAGACTCCAGAGTGCCTATGAGAAAAATCTCATCATCAAAATGGTTCTTGTACGTAGTTTAAACATTTTTTTTTTATTGCATCATATCCACAATGTATCACTGTTTTATTGATCTGACACCTGGTTTTTCTTTCTCTTGCAGTTTCAGTTTGTAAATTCTTATCTCAGCCTTTTTTACATTGGATTCTACCTCAAAGACATGGAGCGTCTGAAAGAGGTGAGACAGTGATTCTCCATGCAGATTATGAACATGTTGCTCCCTCTGTTTCCATGCATTCGTTCCCTCAACCATCCCTGTATATCCCTGTGTGTGTGTGTGTGTAAGATGCTGCTGGTGTTGTCTCTGTTGCGGAGTCTGCAGCGGCAGGTCCGGGTTAATGTGCTGCCCTCCCTCCTCTTCAAGATCCACATGTTTATTGTCCCCTGGTTCTCCTGGACCTTTCTATGGTCTAAAGTATGACACCCCCCCCCACCACCACCTTATGCATCCTTAGGGTGGGAGGTCAAAGGTCAAGTTGTGACTAACATGATTTTGTCCCATTGCATCGTGCTTCTCTATCATGCGATGAACCAGCAGCATGATCAGTAGTGTTGTTTGTGATCGTCTCGTCTCCAGATTGAAGATAAAATGTTTTAAACGGTAGAAAATGATCTAAAAACTCAATTTAAGTCGCTCTCAAACATAATATGTCACGTTGGAAAAAAAAATACATATCTTAGAGATGTGGCATTCAGCTAGCTCTCAGAAAAAATTATTATAACCCTAAAAGGAACATGTGCACGTGACTTATCTTTTTTGTTTTTATTTATACTTTAAAACCTTGTGAAATGAAAAGAAAACAAAAGTAAAAATAACCTGGCTTAAAGACAGACATAAAAACCATCTGCTGTTGTCAGCTTGATTCCGTTGCCTGACTCTAACGCGGCAGAGCTGACTGTTCCAGTCGGTAACAGCGGGAGAACACTATCTTCTTTTCTCCGTTTCCCAGGTCTCTCTCCATCGAGTGAAAATAAACTCCTGTGTAATATTGAGTTCACTGTGCTTTCGTGCTTGCATCTTGTTCATCAGCATTATGTGACTTGGAGACGACTGCTTTTAGATGAGGCAAAGCATTTGTGATGCAGTTCTTGAAAGTGATTTTCCTCTCGGGGTTAAAATGACTGGGCTTGGTTTGGAGTGTTATCATTCTGGTATATGTGGGTTTCTCCGCCGTAAATTAGAAGGAGAATATATCAGCAGTTGAATTTCATTTATTGGTTGGATCTTTGAAATGTGCGACGCCCCTGGACTCATCCCAATGAAGCCATGAACATTTGAATGCACTGGGTGGGAAGTGTTCAGCGGTAGAACTCAGTCCTCTGTGATTTGCTCGTGGATAAAGTCTGCATACATAACTGTGTTATGATTGATTTGGTAGATTAAGAAGGAAGCATCCCACTGCTGCTCATTCTGTTCTGTCCCTTGGGCTCTCTCTCTCTCTCCTCTCGTCTTTTGCATTCTGATTCACCTCTGAGAAAGCATTCCTTTGTAATTAGTATATATAGCCGCTAATCTTTGTCCTGTGTCTTTGTCAGATGCTGGCCACTCTGCTCATCATACGCCAGTTCCTTCAAAACGTGAAGGAGGTGCTGCAGCCTTATCTGTATGAGCGCCACAAGCTGGGTGAGCTGACGCTGCGAGCCGTGTGGGACCTGCTGCTCTCGGTGCTGCTGAAGTACGCTCGGCTGGCTGCTGGGAAAGCCCAGGTGTCCCCCACCGACCAGGCCGTGCCCGGACCTGGACTGAGGGGCACTCGGCCCGGGCTGGGGCAGCCAGAGAGGAGGTCAGAGCCACTATATAAACCCTCATTCCACTCATTAATACAACAAACAAACAATACATGTGTGCATCCTCTTCATTTAGTTTCTCTGTGTTTGGTTGCATTTGTGTGAAATTCACAATTCATCTCTCATAACACATGCTGACATCATCGTTTATGTTTCCTGATAAAGGATGACGTCACACAAATAGAAGGGAAAATGTATGTATTCAAAAACATTATCACAGACATATTGGATGGTATTCGTCAGTGCAGACATATCTGCTTGTGTTCAAATACAAACCCACTTCATAAAGTTATGATTCATGCTGGCTTGACACAGTAAACAGACAGTCGGGACACCGCTGTGATCCGTCACCACACACGCCTGGTCTGACGTCTGTTGGTCTCTGTGGTTCTTCTCAGGGAGAAGAAGTGTCTGAACGGGGGGTGCGGGGTGCCTGATGAAGAGGAGGGAGGAGAGAGAGACGAGGCCGACAGCGGGAGGTTCAGTGAGGGGGAGACGGAGGAGGAGAGTCTAATCGACTGTGGACTGAAGCTGAGGAAAGTCAGCTTCATAGAGAAGGTAATACACACATAGATTCAGGTGTCGTGTTGGTGTGTTGGTGTGTTTTATTGACAGCGGTGAGTCATGATGATGATGATGTTTAGGTGGACAGGAGGCCCATCTGTACCGGGCCCCGCATGGAGAGCAGTTTCCTGGAGGAGGGGAGCCCCACCATGGTGGAAAAAGGAATGGACCCGGCCTCTGTGTTTGAAATGTGCGACGACGACGACGATAACGGAATCCACGACGTGAAGGAGCACGGAGGGGGAGGGGCAGGTGGGGCTGAGGGGATTCATGCTGCAGCAGCAGCAGCCACCTCCGCCGCCGCTCAGCTTCCCTCAGGCTCTGACAGCAGCACGTCACTGCGACACAGGAGGAGAGGCCGGAGCACGGAGAGACCTGAGGCCAGACTGAAAAGGGACTCGTGGATGGATCCACCTGAGGAGAGGGAGAGCACCACGCTCACTCAGGCTGAGATGGAGAGCTGCATGCAGACCTACGCTGTAAGGAGGGAGGGGCACCTCGTCCGATCGCTGTGTTTACATATACGATGTGATCATTACCTTCATATTTTTCGATCATCTGGACGCACAAATTGTTTTTCACTGTGGTGTCAATCCTGAACCTCTCTGCCTCATCCCTCTCAGGACACCTTCCAGGACTACCAGGAGATGTTTGTCCAGTTTGGATACGTGGTGCTCTTCTCCTCCGCCTTCCCCCTGGCTGCCATGTGCGCGCTCATCAACAACATCATCGAGATCCGCAGCGATGCCTTCAAGCTCTGCACGGGTCTGCAGAGGCCGTTCGGACTCAGGGTGGAGAGCATCGGCCAGTGGCAGGTGAGTGAAATGTGTCCCTGTCACTGGAATATCATAAACATGGCGGAGGTAACGATAACCCTTCCTCTTTCTTGTTTTGCCCCATGCACAGACCGCGATGGAAGCCATGGGCCTGATCGCCATCATCGTGAACTGTTACCTGATTGGTCAGTGTGGTCAGCTGCAGCGTCTCTTCCCATGGCTCAGTCCGGAGATGGCCATCATCTCCATCGTTATCCTTGAGGTTTGGTCCCTCTCGTTACTTTATTTTACGTTACTTTTTATTTATTTATCCTCTCTTTTTGATTGATGACTCAGCACAAAATGTAAAGATAATGTATATTCAACCAAACCCTTCCTTGGAAAAAAATAATGCAAATATGAGTCAAAGCTGCCGCCATGTTTCTCCTACTTCGTCCAACATACTTTGGCTCACTTTGTCAGTCGAGCCCTCTGCAGCTCTATTTTTGAAAAAGGTAAACCGCCTGCAGCTCTGTTTTAGCCTGCTAAAGGAGTCGGGCCAATCAGAAGCAGGATCCAAAATGTTGCTCTGCTGAAAAAATAGTTCAAGCAGCCCAGTGAAAGTTGTTTCTATCCCCATCTGCAGCACTTTGCCATCCTCCTGAAGTATGTCATCCACGTGGCCATCCCTGATATCCCCACATGGGTCCAAGAGGAGATGGCGAAGCTGGATTATCAGCGCAGAGAAGCCTTTAAGGTGAGATCTTTGATCATGTTGGCAAATAGAATGATAAGATCAATGCTTAACTGATTAGATGCATTCATGAAGCGTCTCAATCCAATCTGGGTAAAAGCAAATGGTGGGAGAAGCCACGTGTGTTCTTATAAAACAGGAGTTCTACGGCCCGTGGGGCCAACTGCAGCCCACAAGCCATTTTCACGCTACCCCTTAAAAAAGAATGTACTGTGGCCCACATGAAATCTGTGCTTGCCTTGATTGTACTTCTTCTGTCTTAGTTTGAACACTAGGTGGAGCTACAGCTCCATTGAAGATCCATTCAGTCTCATCTCCCACAGCCGTTTTAACCTTAGGCAGATTGGACATCAACTCTTTGCGAGATGAAAACAGCTCGTAGTTTGATTCAGTTGCAGCTTCAACTTCCCTGCAGTTGTAATTCCTCCCTCCTGCTGCAGTAAGGTGCTTGTCAGACAGGTGGCACTGCAGTGTTGCCATGCTGATCCTTGTAAAAAGTGTAAAGCGTACGTTTCCCTTCCTCTGCAGAAGCACGAGCGACAAGCGCAGCAGCATTACCAGCAGCTGCAGAGGAGGAAGAGGGAGGAGGAGGAGAGGCAGCGGCAGGCGGAGCACCTGGCTCGCAGGGAGAGGGAGCGGGACGACGGCAAGGGCGACTCCTCCGCGGATCACCACCACGACAAGAGTCACGGCAGCAAGTCGCGCCCTGGGAGCGGAGGAGGGGGAGGAGGAGGGGGAGGAGTCTCCGACAAGCCCAAGAGGCCCAGCTCTCTGCTGGCCAACAACAACGTAATGAAGCTGAAGCAGATCATCCCGCTGCAGAGCAAGTTCTCCTCAGGCGGCGCTCGCTCCCCGCAGTCGCCCACCGGCAACGAGCCTAAGCTGCCCGGCTTCCTCAGCTTCAAGTTCCTCAAGTCGCCCGAGAACAAGAAGGAGGGGGCGGCGGCCGCAGCCTCGTCCGCCAGCGCCACAGCAGCATCATCATCCTCATCCTCTTCCTCGTCATCCTCATCATCAGGTAGCAGCTCTCAGGAGCGTTCTCAGTCACCCAGCAAAGCCTTCAACCCTGGGAAACTCTTTAACTTTGGCAAATCCGAGGGAGGGGCGTGTGTGAACGGGGCCCCGCCTCCCAGACCCGGGGAGGGGGCGTCGGACAGACACATTTCCAGGTCTGACTTGAACGGCGTTCCAGACGAGATCCCCTCGCCTGGAGGGGAGGAGTCTGAGAACGGGCCTTCAACAGACATGGACGCGACCGGGTCGAAAGTTTAGTAGCCTCAGAGAGAACTCGTCTGTTCGGTCTCAGCTGCAGAGGCGCAAGTTATACTGAGGGGGCGGAGTCAAACCGACCCGCTGTGACGTCGAGCGTTACGCGTAGAAGTGTCTGAAGCAGAGGAACGATGAGAAGTGCGACTACTGAGAGACAAAAAACAGGCTTTACAAGAAAGTCTTTGCGATGATGACCGAATAAACACACACACACAAGCACACACAGACACACACGCACATATACACACACACACACACAATCCCTTCCTTGTCTGCAATACATGAGGAAATGCATGAAGCTGCGTTTCTTATATTTTCAAGCCTTTAAAGCAGAGAGCCGTGTTTCTTGATTTGCTCTCCTCAGAAGTGGTAAGGGTGTGGACGGCTCCCACTCGGACATTTCAAGTCGCCGTGGAGACGAGAAGATTTCAAACAGTGGTGCGACAGGAGCAATTTTACGTCCGACAACCTGATCATTTGGAATCCGTCTCATTTTTGACCGTGAGGAAATTCTTGGGCCCCTCGCTTTTGTATCGAAGTGAAGAAAAAAAAAATGTAAAAGCAATATCAATCAGTGTTTTTTAATTATTCCTACCAATCATTGTCCCCCGATGATGAGTCACCAGCTTTATTTTCAAAGCAGAGGTGACGTCTGAAGCTTTCCACACCTCGTCCCGCCCCTGTTCCCAAAGTGAAGGAAGTGGTGCCGTTACGTGCCAGTGTTCCTCCGAGAGGCGGAGAGGAGGAATAAATTCATCCTTTGAAATAAAGCAGATGAGTGGAGTAGAGTAGATGAGGTGAGTTTGCAAAAAAAGGAGCACAGACATCTGTTGAGTGCTGTTCTCCATCCAGAGCTCCGCTTGCACTAAACCCTGATGCTCTGTATACAAACCAACCTCTCTCTACCCGAGAGAGAGAGAGAGAGAGAGTGTGTGCTGACACCAGCCTGCCTCCTGACATTATGCAAAAGCTGGATTGCTCCTCTCAGCCCCCCCCCCCACACACACACACACACTCTTATCTTCAGATGACAAAAATAACAATGGCTGCTCTTATTTTATGTTGAGCTTTATTTTTTGTACGCGCCTCATTTCGCCGATGAGATGGAGACGATGAGATTAACTTTTTTTAACCAAAGTCTGACTTTATTCGGATTACACTGTTACACCCAACCCGCCGTGTTTCCTCTGTCAATTCTCTCATGCACATCAAAAGTCCGGCATCCCTTGACACTTAAAGGTGTAGTCTGCAGGATTAGTTGGTTGTAAACAACATCCACCGCAAGATACACTACTTCTAGACGTGTTACATGTGATGTAAAAATGCTAATATTTTAGCAAAAATTAGATGGTATGTGTATGAGTCTATTCATTGTTTTAATGGATAAATCTTGCATACTATACCTTTAACTAACCCCTATTTCACTTCTATGGTGTCTCCAGCAGGGGGAGCCAAAGTTAATTGTTTTACACATCTCAATTGAAAGTCATGATTGGTACAGTATACTTCTGGCTGCTGTGGCAAAAAAACACATTTAAAGGTGCAGTGTGTAAGATTTAAATGACATAGATGTATTGGCAAAAACAAAACATAGAAAAGTTATAATTAAATTGTGTTCATATTTTTTGAGTGTATTATTAGATTAGAGTTGTTTTTAATTATACTCAAATACGTGTTTTATAGATGTCATCGAATCCTACACACAGCACCTTTAAAGACAAATGATGGGATCAGTACCAGACACAAACATTAACTATGCATTTCCACTCCATCACCTCTGGCAGTGATTTTGGCAATAACTGAAGACATGTATGTAAAACCAGTAGGTCCCCACCTGCAGCGCCACCTACCTGCAGCTAGACTCTATGCATCTTTTTTTTTACTTTCAGTGACGGTTCTCTTGACTCCGCCCCCTTCTCATGATCAATGTCCCAGTTAAAGTAAGTGATCTCATCCATCCTCAGCTTTGTGTTCGCACGCCTGAAGAGAGAAAGCAGAAAGGTACTTCCGCACAAAAACATGGAAGTGACATTGAACGCAAGAAGAAAAAGGGACATTTGTTTGGTCACGGTGTCATTTCACTCTTCCTCTGCAGTTTGTTCTTTTTATATCCGGACGTTCTTGTTCTCTGTGTGCGTAACACGAGAAGAGACATTTGATATCTGTGATGTCTTTGTGTTTCCTTCTCACAGCAGCTGAGCATAAATTCAAGTAAACCCTTTATTCTTATTTTTTTCTTGCAGCATCAGCGACAAGTAACCGAGTCCATTCATCTTCATAATCATCATCATCATCATCATCATCATCAACATCATCATCATTTGGGAGGTTTTGTGTAGAGAGGAGGAGCCAGTGTCTGAGCAGAGAGGGCGAACATGAGGGCGTGTGCTGACTCTTCCATCACACCTTGAAGAACTCCCACAGGCCACTTTATTAGGTACATCTTTTTAACTCTTCATTGTCTTTATGGACAGTTACATGTCAGCGGTTCAATTCACAGATAATCTGCTGATTTAATACAAATTAATAGTAATAATCTGTAAAAGGGAGAATATCTTGTGAGTGAAAATACCTCATAGACGCCTGAAGTCATGAAAAGTCAGACTAGTTTGAGCTGACAGAAAGTCGCAACATAAGTCAAATAACTGATGGGCAACGACCTGATAGTAGAGGTGTTCCTAATAAAGTGGCTGGTGAGTGTGTGCACAAGCAGTCCCTCTCAGTTAGCATTCTCCATTTTTCATCCTTGAGCTTTAGGCAGCAGCAGCAGCAGCGCATTTTGCATACTGATCTAATGGAGGTCTTTAAAGGTGCAGTGTGTAAGATTTAGGTGATATTATTTCCATCTCTACTGGCATTGAAACTGAATTCGAAATAATGTATTCACTGATTGTATCAGTGTATAATTACTCAAATATATAGTTTTTTCATTTCTCTAGAATGAAACATTAACACATCCACAGAGAGCAGGTCCTCTCTGTGGAGACACCCATGGGAAAAGTCTGCAAAAAGAAACCTTCAATATGGATCTTCACCTCTAGATGTCACTAAATCTTACCCACTGTACCTTTAAACAAGCAGCGGTTGAAGTAAGAGATACTGTTTGTGTCGGTGACTCGGGTCGAGTACCGGCCTCAGCTCAGACCCATCGGTCGCCTTTAAATCACCATTAAAGCAGCAGCTCTCGTAGGGGTTTAGAATTATAACTGTATCATCACTTTACAAGTCCAATCAAAGGGAAAGGTATATGTTAGTAAATGTTCCGTCTCCTAGACAACGTCAGAAAGTGTCTGTGACCAGGTGAGATTCTCACCACTGCTACATTAAAAAAAAAAACCCGACCCTTGACCTCAAAGTCTGAAGTCATCTTTGTGGAAGCCTCACTTACTGAACTAACATCACACGCTCTTCCAATGTACCACTGTACAAAGCAAATCTTTTAAAGAAAAATACTGGGAAATGGGACTATTTATTTCTTTTAATTTATTTTGTCATATTTTTGTAAGACCTGGAAAATAGTTAATAAAACTATTTCAAAAGCAGTTGGCATGTTTGGTGGTTTGATTCCATTCTTCTCTATCCCATATAATACAGACCTCACATGCTCACAGATTCACTAGATGCTATGCAAAAGTGTTTCAAAGCACCACAGGACAACACAACCCCAGTTTCAATCCAGTTTTATTTCAGCAAAGCTAAAAAGATCACGTCTTGTCTAACACACATGAGATGGGGGCAAAGGGGCGTCAGGGCGGAGCAGTGGAACAGTCTATTGGGGCAGAAGCATAACATGGTCTTTACGCTTTCATAACAGACGGAGTTCTATACTGAGGGGATGAAGGCGACTGACTGTCCACGGCGTCAACACCACACTGCAGCATCGACCAATAAGAGGGCAGGGTGATTTCACTGATGGGCAGTGGTAGGAAACACTGAAGGAAAAGGAAAAGCTGTATTCAGTGTTGTTCGGTGTGCAACACCGATACACACCGTCTCTGGAACAAGGCAGGATGGCGACTGCACTTTCCGTGCACGCTCATTGTGCATTCTATGGCTGAACATACAACTCCCCCTTCAAACCCATTCATCTAGAGCAGCTCTCAGGCAGGGGACATGCACACAGTGCAGCACATCTATCCCAGGCCCTGAGCTACAAGAGGGTTTGAGCCGCCATGATGGCTTTTAAGGCCTCTAGGCTAAACTCCATAAGTGCTGCACCCTTCACTTTTTATTACTGGTCCAGGAAAACAAAGGGAACATCAACATGCACATCTGCTCTTTGCCTGGTCTCCAATAAAGGGTGATTCTCCATTGTTTCCATGGGGATGTGATATTTTACAAGAAAAAAAAGGCAGACACAAAGTAATTCCATCTGTTCTTGGTAATTATTTACACACAGTCATGTATCATTTTTCCTTTTCCATACATTGTTATTCATTCCTCTGCACTACCTCCGCTGTTAATCCCACAATTTGATCGACAGCCTCATTCACATGCAACTTCCTCTACAGAGCTGAAACCCGAGGCCTTTCTCACTACCTTCCAGTGGCCAGGAGGTGGTGCTAGATGTAAAGATATTCCTCAGCAAACACCAACACAACATTGATCCTAGAGAGCACAAGTCCCAGAATAGAGAGAAGATATGCATATTCACCAAAAACACACATCTACTGGGGGGAGGAGGGGGGGGTTGAGTTGCTTCTTCTTTGTGCTGTTCTTCACAGTGCGTTCTTGGTTTCTGTGTGGAGGAAACGTCGCAATGCCCCCATGTGGTTGCGGAGTGGGCAGTGAAACTGAGAGGGCGGGCACTGTGGCTGGCAGGAAGCTCATTGCCGTACGTAAATAATAAAAAGTTATAATAAAATTAAAACGGTAACAAAATGTTGTCTTTGCACTAATCAGGACAGACTCAGACTGGAGGCAGGAGGCTACATGAGTCACGTATGAGACTGGTTTTCAGGGTCTGGTTGTCTGGCTTCATCTGTCAAGTCCATCGCTGATCTTTAATCTACTCCGACACGTCGTCAACTGTCCATTCACCTCCCACACACACACACACACACACACAGTAGTACCACACACAATGAACACACAATCACAGCTCAGCATGCATACAAACACGAAGATTTACACACTCTCTCTCTCTCACACACACACACACACACACACACACAGGGAATAGCCAACATTGGTTTGAGATGTGCCTCTGGTGGTGGCACTGCTCTGTTGACTGTGAGATGATGTCATACTGTCATATCTTGTTGGAATTGCTCCAGATTCTCGGAGTGTTTGAGGAGTCTAGTCATCATAGAAACGTGTCGGAGGTCTCTGTTAGGGTGGGATTATCCTTTGTTTATGTTAGTTTACATTAGCGAAACCCTGTGCACACAAACGCACACATTCACACAGACATTGACACACACATTTATGAGTCCTCATTCATCTCTTGGCTGTCTGTCCTGGCGATCTTCCTTGGGGGCGCTGGGCTGTCGCCCTCTCCTTGTTCCTGTTCCCTCTTCTTTGCTGCATTCTGTGCGACATAAAGAGAAAGAGCCATCAATAAACTCCCATTTTCCTTTTCACGGTGATCAAAAATCACAGTTCAGTTAAGAGCACACGCTCACCTTTTTGTCCCACTGCTGATGAAGGTAACGCAGGAGGATGTTTGTTTTCTCTGTGACAATAACTACGGGACAAACACACCAAACAAATCAGACGACTGGGACTATTTCTTCCATTCTATTTACAGTGATCTCAGTACTTACTCTGTTCAGACGGGTATTCACGTGTTGGCAGGTAGACAGAAGGCCTCCGATTCTGTGTGACAGGACAGGAAGAGATTATAAAATGCAGCTGTGTGTTGTTTTTAAGCATAATTTTTTTCCATATTTATTTAGGTAACAACAATATTTTTTTCCTAATAAAATAAGTGGGATGAAGTGCAGATTATCAGGTTTTACTCACTGATGCTTTACAAACAGAATCAGCGTGGAACCTGCTGAAGTTGCTCTTGTTGTAGACAGGAAGTCCTTTCAAGAAATCAGCCTGTGGGGACAGAGGGAGGTTTGATGAATGTCTCTTGATCATGAGATTCTAATAAGACTGACAATCAATGACTCATCCACAGACACTCAGTGGCAGTACACAGTGATCAATGAGTGTGGACGGACG
This sequence comes from Chascanopsetta lugubris, assembly GCA_016785325.1. Classification (NCBI taxonomy): domain Eukaryota; kingdom Metazoa; phylum Chordata; class Actinopteri; order Pleuronectiformes; family Bothidae; genus Chascanopsetta; species Chascanopsetta lugubris. The sequence continues at coordinate 85,485 of JAFBJT010003730.1, read as the reverse complement.
GGGATACACACACACACACTCGGTGCTGCTGGGCGTTCCCCCCTCATCCCCGCGACCCCAACTCGGTACAGGGCCCCGCGGCACTGCCTGTAGCCTCCACACCTACCCCCGCCAACAGGGGGTGATGATATCAAGTAGACCCCACGCCGAGAGGGTTCAAATTTGCAAGTGAGAATTGAGCGTGGCGAGATGCCGGGTCGGCCTTGGGTAATGAATACTAACAGGAGGAGGAGGAGGAGGAGCAGGTGTGGCTAACGGCTAGCAACGTTTGAGTGTACAAGCCGTCACGATACGTGTTAGAAAACGTAGAATTCGTACCTTCTCCATTATGACTAGTCAGACGGCGACACACACACGCGTGGACTGTGGCTGCTCAGCTGTGTTGGTCTTGTTAGCACAGGCAGTACGGTGAGTGTGTCACGGTTAGCCGCGCTAGCTTCCACGGCTAGCTTCGCCGAGCCAACCGTCCGAAGGGCTCCTCCGGGCGAACAGAACAACGAGCTTCAGTCGTGACGTGACGCTCCCATTCTAAAAACCAAGTGTCCGCGAAAATCCAAGGAAGTAGTGGTGAGAAAATGACGCTGTGGTCCTCGGGACATGAGTTGGTTAAGCTAGTTACACAGGAGTCCTGCTGCTAGCATGATGGTAGCGATGCTTCCGTGGCCACGCCCCGAGAGCGCCCATTGGCCAAGCTCTGCAACCACTTGATAGCGGCTCCGCCATTTGACCAATCGGAGAATAGAACACTGACGGGCTCCTCTGTCCTGTACACGATGAGCTTCATTATAAAAACAGTAGCAGTTAAGGATGTAGAAGTTTACTATTTAGCCATATTCATGAATTTCTTGTATATTATTTATGCACAAGGAAACACGATGACACTTATGAGTCAAACATCAAGAAATAGAAGCGATGGGAAACAATTGCTCTTTATTTCACACACAGAATACAGACCGGGCAGTTATATTTATACCTGTATGAGTTATTCAGCGGCTGTCTCCATCACAGAGCAGCAGGGGGCGGCTGCAGGTCCACACACACACACACACACACACACACACACACACACACACACACACACACACACAGGCAAGTGACTCTGATGATGGTCCAATCATAGCAACATCCTCCAGTGCTCCAGTCTTTAGGAACCTGCTGCAGCTCTGTGGATACAGTAATTACCCCCCTTCCACTCACACCCCCACCCCACTTCACCTCACACACCACACAGTGCACACAAACTGCTGCAGTCAGTGTCCGCCATGTGGAAACTACAACACAATCCAGATAGATTAGATTATTGGATTGGCGACAACAGATTATAGCTCTCCTGTTTCCTCCGTACCTCACTGGAAACCCTTGGATTCCACACACAGTGTCCTGGAACACAGAGGTCAGTGTTTGATTTTTATTACATGTACTTTTTTTTTTATTGCATCGCATTCATGTTTATGGGGCTGGTCGGGTTATTATTCCAGTGAGGATGTGAAACCGTCTGTCACCTGGATAATCTGAGTGTTTACTGCAGACTGCCACACTCAGAGGAATCCTCTTTGTTAAAACTCCAAATTACAAGAGAAAACATTCCAGCTCCCTCCACATTGTTTCCACCAGACGACAGTGAGGGAACTATTCACCTCTTGCATTGTAACACTGTATATGGATGAGGCCATTTGTTTACCACTGTTCAAACTGAAGCCAGTCGTGAGCAGACTGTGTGCAGAGCTCCCATCTCTGTCCCATCACACCCTTCTTTTCACTTTTGCTCACTTACCCATGTAAAGGTCCATTATGTGCTATTTATTTACTTTTTGACACAGAATATCATCGATAGATAGACGGATATATAGATATTAGGGTGATAGCTGCATCTATTTTGCTACATTTGATCATTGCTAGTGGTTTATGTGAAAAACAACATGTATAGGACAACATTATTTCAAAGAAGTATGTATATGCAACAAGAAGAGAGTAAGAACATTGTGTGTATGGGATCTTAAGGGTCTATCAGCCTTGAACCTACAGCACCCTAGCTCTGTCTAATCTCCACCACTCATCCACTGCTCCTCTCCCAGCATCAGACTCCACAAATGCATTACATAACCTCAGTGACAGCATGAGGCCACATGTGGAGACTAACAGGAAGCAAAGGAGCAAGAGTAATGGCTGACAGCCATGTGTCACATGATGTTCACATGTCACAGATGGAGAGGAAAGTACAAAACCCATCTCTGGGATACGTAAGTGCTGTTATGACATGTTATTGAACAGTTGGTGGTATAGGGTTCGACCAATCAAAGCATGTGTGTCTCCCCCATAATCCTGCAGTGAGGTGGGATTCTAACACCTGGTTAAACTCTGTTGTTGTGGCTGACACAGGAAACTTGGATTGGACCTCAGAGTTACAGAGTCACTGGGCCTGTGACGTGACTCTGACCTCTTCACCAGAAACATTAGTCTCAAAGCATCGATAGAAGGTGCCACTTTCTTTGGGAAGCCCCCAGATTTATATGTTCTGGATGAGGACTGATCATTATTTAAAGACTACTTCTTGTGGGACCTTTAAAAAATAAATAAATAAATAAATAAATAAATCATTTCAGCATATTGATGAAATGTTTGCTCTGTAACTATTCAGACGGATGGATAGATCATTGGTTGGCATGGATATATGGATAGATGGTCAGATGGATGAATGGTCAGATGGATGATGAATAGTCAGATGGATGGATGAATGTCAGATGGATGAATGAATGTCAGATGGATGAATGAATGTCAGATGGATGAATGGTCGGATGGATGAATGGTCAGATCGGTGGATGAAACATGATCTAAACTTTCATACATGACAGTTCACACTCACTATGTGTTTGGATAATTGATGTTAAAATAAGGGAACAACATCAGCTTAGTTCATTCAGTGTGTGTGTGTGTGTGTGTGTGTGTGTGTGTGTGTGTGCGCGCGCGCGCATGGGATGTGCACATACAAGCAAAATGAGAAAAGCCAGCAAAGCAGTAACTCTGTGTAACATTGTGTGTGTAATCCCCAGATGAGGCAACAGCTGATGGGCTCTCTGTGCGTGTGTGTGTGTGTGTGCGTGTGTGTGTGTGTGTGTGTGTGTGTGTGTGTGTGTGTGTGTGTGTGTGTGTGTGTGTGTGTGTGTGTGTGTGTGTGTGTGTGTGTGAAAACATCCAGAAGGTGGAGGTGTATCTGTACGTATGTTGTGAGTGTTCTCGCCCTCACACTGACAGACAGACTGTAGAGTGCACAGAGGTTAATCCTCTGCAGCAGGAGGCAGGTTAATACCGCAGACACTCACAGACCCTGTGTGGCTGCTCTGCTGTTGCCATGGCAGGTAATCAATTGCCAACATAACATGAACCATGGAGACACACACACACACACACACACACACACACACACACACACACACGCTGTGTATGAGATGGGCTTTATTTGATGTCTCCTTTATTCTGTGGAATAAATTAAACTTTCTGACTAAGTTGTCGAGACCTTTAAAAAAAGGAAAAAAGGAATTCTGGAGAAAGAGATATTTTTCCAAATCTTTATTCTTTTATCGTTTATTTACGTTTGTTCCTTTGTCTTTCCTGGTTTACAAAAGATCACCCTCCAAAACATACGTGCCCTCTTGTTTATCTTTATGTTGTGACTGACTGTGTGTTTGTGTGTGTGTGTGTGTGTGTGTGTGTGTGTGTGTGTGTGTGTGTGTGTGTGTGTGTGTGTGTGTGTGTGCGTGCGTACGTGTGTGCATGCGTGTGTGTAGCAGCATAGTGATCACATGGTGGGCAGCTTTAACTTGCAGGGCTTTTGCTGTCCCCGTCTATAAATACCCCTACAGGCGGCGCTGAGGGTAGATGCTGCTCGGTGATGTGGGGCAGAAAGTTGAGAGGGTTTCAATTGTAATTAGACGACAGATTGAAGGAGAACGTCTTCACCTCAGGTTCTCCGGTTCACTTCAGGTTCTCCGGTTCATGTTGGTTCTGCTTGAAAGTCACACAGACAATAACAAGACATCCTCCTGAAATGATGTCACAATTTAAAGTATTACAACTCAACAGGTGTTTATCATTCTGGGATATGTAAACAAATATGGCCGCCCCTCCAAGGATGCTAATGCAGGGGGATGGTGGGGGGATTGAGGGGGGCAATATAAGCACTCTAGTATAATAGTCATGTGATCTTACACTAATTAGTGCCTCAGCTAAATTACTGAGAATAATTTGACCCAAATATCACACACTGCACCTTTAAATACTTTGTTCCTTTCCTTTGTGTTGTTGATGTGATTGACCGTGTATCGATGTATTATTCTGGTTGGGTGTAGCTCAGTGGTAGATCATGTACTTTGATTGAATGAGGTCATGGGTTCGATTCCCATCCACCCTCAGAAGTATGTCCCTTTCATAAATGCAGTTGTAGTATTGAAGTATGATTGATCCCGCCTCTGTGCTCCTGCAGCCAGGCCGCCATGCTGACCAGTTTCGTGGAAGGCCTCCTCTGCTGCCTGACCCCCAAGTCCGCCAACGTGGTTGTTCCCGTGGAAACCTCGGAGTCCGCCGACGGCTACGAGTTCGTGGAGGTCAAACCGGGCCGGGTCCTGCGGGTTCGCCACATCATCCCCGACCGGCCGGTGGTGGAGGAGCCCACGGGGCAGGGCGGGAGCGTGAGCTGCAAGCGGAAGATCACGGTGTACCGTAACGGGCAGCTCTACATCGAGAATCTGGGCGAGACGGCGGGCGGCGGAGGCAGCGGCGGCGGAGGCAGCGGCGGCGGAGGCAGCGGCGGCGGAGGCAGTGGCGGCAGCGAGCGGAAACACTCTCAGAAGGGACAGACAGAGCCCAACAGTAGCGTGGAGGCAGAAGCGACGGACTGTGCTAACACCGCAGCGCCCGGCAGTAACCCCGAGTCCAGGTCGGACTCTGGGAACAACGGAACCCCTGAGGTCAGAGACGTGGCGCCCGCTAGCGAAGAGACGGATCAGATTCCGCTTCCGAGGAAACGGCGGCGGAAACCGAAACGCACCGTGATCATCGACTGCGAGAGGAAGATCTCGGCCTGTAAGGGGACGCACCAGGACGTGGCCTTGTTCTTCATCCACGGGGTCGGAGGGTCACTGGACATCTGGGGCAGCCAGCTGGACTTCTTCTCTCGGCAGGGTTACGAGGTCATCGCCCCCGACCTGGCAGGTCACGGGTCCAGCTCGGCGCCACAGATCAACGCGGCGTACACGTTCTACGCCCTGGCCGAGGACATGAGGCTCCTCTTCAAGAGATACGCCCGCAGGAGGAACATCCTCATCGGACATTCTTATGGGTAAAGAAACCAGACACAATATTAGTTCATTCAAGATTTAAAAAGTGATCTTTTCTTGGCTCCATGAAACGATAATGTGAGAAGAAATATTTTGAAGAG